>VXBA01004622.1:16869-97204 GCA_013399895.1 Serilophus lunatus | reverse complement strand
AACAGGGAAAGTTTTCTCAATCTTAGCTAACCCAAGACACCCCGGTTTTGCTGCTGAGATGGGCGAGTCACTTTTCCAATACAGGAACAGCAGGAGATGGGGAAAGGCAGATGGGCTGGCTCTGAGCTCAGGCCAGTGCAGCCCCTCTCTCTCTGGGGCTGCTGTAGGGCCCACCTGGATATGGGAGCTGGCCCAGTGGGGCAGAAGCAGCAGCAAGAGACAGTCTGGTCCCAGGGCTGCAGTCGGGATTCTCCACTGTTTGCCAGAGCAAGAGGGAGAGCACGGGGAGAAAACAGTGCCAGCGAGGCAGCACTCAGCCCTCTCCCCAGGCACAGCACCCAGGAATTTGCCTGTCACCCAGCTACAGGCTCTCAGGCCAAAAGACAATGAATTCCTCATGCACTGAGGAATTCTGTTCTTAGCTTACTTGGGTTACTTTTTCCCTTTATCAGTTTGACAGCATCATGGTGGTAATGGGAAAATCTCCCAAAAAGGTATCAGACCCATTACAGATACTCATTAGACAAAACTGAATATAGACAATTAATTATTTGAAAATGTTCCTATAATTCCAAAATAAAACATATAAATAAAAGTAATTTTTTAATTTTGTGGTTTGACCAAGCACAATACTGTCATTCACTTATCTAACCAATTAGTGTTTCTAAAGAATGTGTTTTATTTATTCACAATCATTTATTATCTACACTGTCATTTTGCAACTTCTCAGACAACAAATGGCTGTCTTGCATCTGGGGAATAAAATACACAAGAGTGTTGGTGTGCTGTTTGAATACATGCAATTACTGATAGTTACGTTCTAATTAGCATAATTAGTTTTGAAACAGTTCTCATAATAATTGTCAACATTATGTCAATTTAGCTGAAGTTAATGGCATATTTAACGAAGACACACTCATTTTCAGCATTATACTATTTAAAAGAGGCAAAGCCCTTTCTGAACTAGAACTGCTTTTCATATTCACTGAACATGTTTCCTTTCAGCGATCCAACTTATAAACCAGTGTTTTCTATAACTGCCACCCTCCAGTTTCCATAAGACCATTCTTACAAATTAACACTGATCAAATGGCAATAAAAATCAAATAAACCAAAATACAGATGCTTGCAAATTCAATCTTCTGGCATTTTGGGGAAATCAACAATATTTTGGCAGTTTGCAGGGGGATGTACAGTTTGGAGGGCAAGAAAATCAAGAGGTAAACCCCAAAAAAACTAAAGCAAATAGTATGCTGAAAAGTAGCAAATACTTCTAGTCATACCTAGAAAAAACATCCCTTCACTGCTTAGCATGAAAGAGCATAAACCATTCACATAGGTCATTTTTTTCACTGCTTTTCTAGTTTTGATGTTACTAGAAACTATTTTCAAGTACACAAAGATGTTTCATTATTAAACTAAGTAACGACTTACTAATTTTATTGACACCTTTCCTATTTCCAAGAAGAAACAGGATGTTTTCCAGAGTCTGATTTACTTCATACTTACTTCATACTTACTTCATACTTTACTTCTGTTGTTACCTTCCACAACAGAAGGAATAGCCAACCCAAGCTCAATACTTGCCATAAAGGTAAAGTCACACAATTAGTCTTGACTGAATTTAAAAGCCAAGTGTATTACAATGCACCTGGTTCATTTAAGGATCTTGTTTATAGTGTATTTTTATGAATATTTCACAGAGCAGGTTACCATAAAGTAGATATGAAATATGCTGTCTTAAAAAGGTCTCTGGACTGTGAGAAATCTTTCTTGTGGTATATAGGTTTTTTAGTTTATATAAAACAGATAAATGAAACCAAAGACTTCATGCTCCTTAAAGTAGGAGATTCTTAAAGACACTTTATCTTCACGTTTCCACTGTTTTTATATATGCACCTAACCAGCAAATGTTAAAATCAGGAGCTCTGTTCAATCTATGTCACTTAGACAAAATATCTTTCTGTCTATAAAACAGTAAGTTTTTAAGCTTAGACAGTTTTGGGCTCATTACCTAATTTTAAGCACATCAGTTTATTACGATGAGACATTAACAGAAACAGCTTTGTTTCCATTTATTTTGAACTATTTTCAAAAAATTCTGCTAGCAGTAATAAAACCAGACAAGTAAAATCATTACATTTACAAATGGTATTTCTAAATACTTGAGGAGTGGCAGGGGTTTGACAGAGAACTACTCCTAAACTTTGGACACAGCAACTTCAAGCTGACTCCCAAACCACTTCAGCAGAAAATAACCACTTTTAATGGCCAAACCATCCTACCCTGAAATAGATGCCTAGAATCAGACAAGATGTCTGTCATCAGCAAGATGATAGTGCAAGGAGAGTCAAATAAACTAGCTCTACTGCAGTTTCCCTAGTCCTGTGTGGTGGTTTGAGCACCACTGTGTTTTACTAAGGGGCACACTGAGCAGTGACGAGAAGACTGAACAGAGATTTAACAACAGAGAAACACTTTATTTGTCTGGAGCTCAAACAAAGGAAAACACAGTTTAAGGGAACCCCCGACTCAACACAAAAGAAGCACCCAACAAAAACCACAAAAAAGGAAAACAAAGGAAAAAAAAGAATAAGGAAACTGCTTTCAAAGGCCAGGGAGGTTGGCCAAAGACAAGCAGTGGGAAGGGAGAGTCACTTCCTTCTTCTCCCTCCCTGGTGGAAGCTAACTCCCAGCCCTTGGAGTCTCTGAAAAACACAACACAATGAAAATTCCTCCACCCAACCCAGGATGTTATTTTGGGGAAGCTTTCAACATGTAGTTGTGCTCGTGTGGCTCCAATGCCAATGGAGGTGGGATGAGTCAAGCCACGAGGCCTGGGAGTAGGAGAAGGGGAGCCGTGCTGCTGCTCTCCAGCTTTGCAGGAAGCCAAAGAGAGTGAACTTCCGATTCTTCGGGCTTTTAAGCTCTCCAAGTCCCGCGCAAGTCTTGCGGTCCTCTTCCCGGTTTCGCCGCCTCGGATTGCCCAGCGGTCTGGGCTCCACTTCCTCCTTCAAGGCTCCCCGCTCCAACAAAATGGCGGTTCCCGCCAAAATCTGCGAGCCAACAGCCTCCCGGCGCCATCTTTTGCCAGCCGCAGGATGGCTGCCACCTCCCAGAGCACCCGCCGACCACAGAAACCCACAAAAGGGGTGTCTGGGACTGACTGAGGCCACAGGAGCTGCCCGGGCAGCAACCGTGCCCCTCCCGCCGTGCGGGGGCTGTTCCCGGGGCCACTGGCACCGCGGGCTTCTTGCTGGCTTTTCCTCATGGCAGCGTGGGACCGGCGCCGCCACCAGGGCGCCCCCGTGGTGGCGTGGGGCAGCCCTGCGCCAGGAGGGACCTGGTGCACCCCCGCCACCACCCACACGGCCGGGCCGGGTCCGCGCGTCAAGCTCTTCCCCTCCCCTCGCCATCCGCAGGCACTGCAAGGGGGGGGGAAACACCCCACCAGCACCGCAGGCTCCCGGAGCCACCCCAGTCCCGCACATTGTGGCTCCTGGCCCTGCTCCGTGCGCCGGGGCCATGCTGGGGTTAAACCTGCCGCAGCGTGTCCCAGGGAAAAGCAGCAGTGAGTCAGGGAGGGGAGCGAGGGAAAAAAACTGAAAACATAGCATTTTATACCAAAAACGGGCGATCGCCTCCCCACTCCCTCTCCCCGCTCCCTCCAAGAACCCGCTAGCACCCCCCCTGCACCCCCCTCCCCTTTCAAAACCCCTACATCCTGCAAAACCCAGCACTGAGACACACACTGAAATGCCTTCTAGGAGCATATATTACTCTCCACTAACTGTGCAGAGGAAGAGACTGACCAGACCAATATGACCTCTGAAAACATCCTGAGCAGAACCACTCCATACCTCAGCTTCTCCTTTCTATTTAGTGTTAATTACATTATATATGATTTTCCTATTGTTTTTAAGTTCCCATTAATACTGTCTGCGGACTTCTATTGTCTTTGCCACCATCACCAAACCTGTCTGTCATAGAAGGCTCAAAATGCTCACACCAGAAAGTGGAAGAGTAACAAGACTATCGCTTCACTACCTCTGAATCAGAAATCCACATCAAATCTAAAACACTGTTCATTCATCTGAAAATCAGCCTTCCCTACAAGTTTAATCCAACTATATAGGTCTACATTGAAACTGCATTTTTAATTTATAATCCAACTGCCTCTACTACGGAAATGAACTACGCATAGCTATTGAACTCCATCTAAAGCAACACCTACAAGTGCATATTAATCAATATTCTGTAAGTCACATAAAAATCTGTAATTTCCCACAGAAAGGTTCTACATCTGTGACCCAGTGATTGTGAAGTTTTTAAAAATTATTTACAGAAGAAGGGAAAAGTATGTAATTTGTACCCTATTTGCAATTGCACTAAACAATCACATGTGTCTTGACCTGTTCACTTGCCATTCTTGCCTATATAGGCACATAATCACTGCTTAGTCAGGTTCACATCAGATGGGTACCAACCTCAGCAAGAACGATCACTTCCAGTAGAGGAGCTAATCATTTTTCTCATGAGTGAGACAATACAACAAAAATAACTTTAATTCAGACTGTGACAGCTACAGAATATTCTTTATACAATCTCTTCTGCATAAGACAAACATTTTCCTAAATATAATTAAAAGCTCCCATTACTAGAATCTAAAAATAGGCCTCCCAAAATCAACTCTGTTAAATCACAGCACCAAGTCAAAAAAGACAAAAAGCAAGGAGGGGCAGTGATCCCTAACTAATGGCTCCTTTTACTTAAGCAAAGGCCTGAGTCTTTGAGAAGCCTAACTGCAAATTATTTGTCAAAGTAGGCCTGAGAAGAGCTCTGTTTATGTGACACTAACATTAACCTCCTTAGGAGGCAAGTTCAATCTGCAGTTTCAAATACTAAATAAATGCTTCTGAGGAACCTGTGCAGAATCTGCTCAGATCTGCTTAGATGGCTCTCGTCTGCTTTTGCACAAGCATGAAAAAAACTGCAGACAGGCACAGATAAAAGATGTGGAGAGACAGGAAGGAAGGCGTCTGTGGCAGACAGATATGCCATAAAACTAGATAGGTGATGAGTGAAAGGCCCTTAAGGAAGCATGGCTCACTGAATTTTTCATTAATCTGTTGTTTTATGACCATTTAAAGTACTTTTTATCAAAATGCTGCTGCATCTTCCTCTTCCTATAATTTAAGCATCACACAAAAACAAGAGCACAGTATTGCTAGCAGCATGTCACCTAACAGTTATGCAAACAAATACAGAATCATTATCACAGCACTTTTTAGGTTTAGTTAATTTGGAAGAAATTATTTTTATTCCCAAATAGAGAAAAAAAGGAAAAAATGTACAGTTTTGATGCAATTTAAATTGATGCCTGACCATACACCTACTTTCTTCTTCATTTCAATCATACATAATCCAATTATTTCCTTCACAATGAACAATGTTTCTTCTAATAGACTAGACAAAAAAAATACATAGGTTGGCATTTAGTTCCCTGGAAAATATTAGGGTTCAAATAGAATCAAGTGTTGGTAGTAAGTGTGTAGTTCAATAAACTGACAAAGAGCCACAAACAGCACCACCACTAATCAGAAACCAGATTAGATTTATAGATGAAGGTTTGTTGCATTTTAAGTCAAGTACTATTTCAGACCCATCATGGAGAAAACAGCTTCCTACATTATCAATATGACATGAAAAACTGTCATGTTGCTATCTGTTTAGCATTGGCTGACCATAGCTGCAATCAACCTGAATATTGTGTTAAAAAGAATCCAAACCAAATCACAAAATAAACTTCCCCTAGAAGGCTGACACCGATTAACAAAGTTTTAATAACCAGCCCAAAGGCAAGGGAGCGGGGAGACAAAACATTAATAATTCTTTTTCTTTTTTGTACAACAAGAAGTATTTTAAAGTAACTCTGATGAAAAGTATAGGTTATTATACAAGGCCCTGCATTAAATATCAACACTTCATAAGACATTACTCTACAGAAGCACAAAGCAGGAAAAATGGATGCTTGAAAACAAAATGCTGAATGTTTGAGTGTATGACACATCTTTTCCCCTTTCTCTTCCCTTGTCATTTTTCCAAAAGACTTAATTAAGCTCATGCTTCATACACCTATGTCCTCCTGATGACTGGAGTACCAAAGGAAGTGGAAAGACATTGATCAAAAAGAATGCTCAGGAGAAAGCAACAGAAAGAAGCTGTCTTGTCCTAAAAAGCATGTTTGGGTTTTCTTAAGGAAAGAAACCATTTAAATGCAAACAGCTATATTAATACAATGTTCAGCTCAGACTTCATGCAGAATCCAGTATCCCAATTCAAAGTTACTGCTGCCATAAATGTTTTTCAGCTGCACTCAACGTATTAAGTAATGTGAGCAGGCATGCATGAGGTACTTTAAAAACGACGCTTAGGGAGCAGAGGTTAGTCTGGAAATAAATTCTGGTTTGATCCCCGTCCCCCACTAACAGATATAGAGACACAATTTTATTTTTTTTTAATTTCTAGCTTTGGAAAAAATTACTCACCAAACTAGCAGTAAGTGAAGGTGCTGACTGTCCAAGTGTTTGGTAGCGCATGCGAACAAGATTAGAGGTTTCTATAGGTTGCCACAGCTGCTGTCCAGTTGCACTGGGAAGCAAATACTTTCCTGTCAAGTTAAGAAAGAGTGAGTTAAATCAGGAGGTGTTGCAGATAAGGCAATGCAATGGACGAATTTTACTGTAAGGCTCTTACCACTCTAAAACATTACAGCCCTGATCAGACGTGATTCCATCAGAACACAATTCCTACTATTCACTTGTCAGTCCTTCACATCACCCTTCCACAAGCTTTCATAGGCAAATTAATTTTTTTCAGTGTTGTCTCAACTGTACCTTTTTCCAAACTACAAAACCAATTAAAGCAGCAAGAGATAAAAATATCTAGAACGGTGCTTCTGAACTAAAACAAACCTAAATTTTGAAAGCTATTTTAAAAAAAAATTTAAAAATACATAAAAATATGCCTCTATCTACCCCTTTAAGCCATAAGGTTCCAAGTCTGAGGGACAAAGTGATGTTTATTCCAATAATGACAGTTACTACGCGGACAAGAATTACACCACTCTGTAAGTGAGGACTATTCTGCTTCTATTCCAAAATTCTTTATAATCTACCTAATAGGTATCACTCAATTCCCAAGAAACTATCTTTACCCAGTGTCCCAAGTAAGAGGAGATCACCAAAGTACAGACCAGCCATTCCCCAGGAATGCCCAGGGGGCTTTCTAGGAGCAGTGGATATACCCCTTCCACTCATGCCTGTGCTCAAAATTTATCAGTGTTACTTTGCTGTGGGCGGGAAAGCTTGAGCCCAGCACCACAGAAAGTCAGAGCACTGCCACTCAGTACAGAATGCCACCCCACAGGTACTAATTAGGCAGACCACATCTCCAATTCGTGAAGCCCTTGAACTACAAACAAGAAGCAATAAGAATATTCAAGGCATTATATTAAGGGGACAAGCATGTAATGATAATGTACATTTCTGTTTACTTTCAGCCACTGTCAAGAAAGAAGGCAAAAGGCTATATATACTGATCTTGGCAATATGTCCACCTTAAATTCTTAGATATCTCTGAAAAGAATGCAAAAGTGAGGCAGTGACACTACGAATGCAATTGACTTCTCTTAGAAGATCAACAAAGTCAGGTGAAGAAAAAAGTCAAAAGTCTTTCTATTTTTAACCAAACCTAGGTTCAAAAACACAATGCAAGATTTTGACTGAAGAGATCAAACAAAAAACATATCCAAACCACATGGCCTAAATATTTGTTTCTTGTAATTACTAACTTCCACCTCATTAACTTTGTCACCTCAGACAACTGTAGAGTGGGTATGTGTGTAACCACTGACAAAGAATTTCTACTGAAGTAGATAGGCACAGGCTTGCTAGGATATCAAGACGTCTCAGCTTCATAACCTTATATTCACAGAAACTTGCTGAGATCTCTGCAAAGTGACTGTCTCGGGAGCTAGAGAGTCCCCAAGCAGCAGCACATGTGTCTTTTATGCTTCCCAATTAGTCTTCAAAATGTGCTGCTGTTCTTTGTTACATTGGTAAAGCAGAAGCCATAAACATTTTTTCAACCAATTTGCTAACAGCCTGTCCAAGACTAGAAGAAAAATGCACAAAGCTGTGGAGGTTTGCCCAATTATCTAGGATAACATTTCCAAGAACTGGAAAACCTGAATTAATTTACCATCTGCTATCTCTGCCTGTTTCTATCGCACTCAAGTTCTCTTTTCACATGGGCTCCAATCATTCTCAACTACAAGGATGCCTTAAAAAGTTTACGGCATTGATTGCAATATACACATCTACACATCTTTGATGTTCAACTGGTGTCAATCCTGAAATATACCAGTGACATATGAAGTCAGAGAGAGCTTTATATCTATCATGTCAAAAGGTTAATTCCTTCTCATCTGGACAGAAAAATGAGAATTAAAAAGTTATGTGCAAAAAACTAAGTTACACAAATCTTCTATTTAAATAGGTATGTTTTCTTTCTTTACTGCTTTCCACATCGAAAGAGGTCTGCGCATTTGCTTTACTTGCTTTTTGACTCCATTCCTCAAACTCAATGGCAAGATGAAGTTCTCAGGGTAAAACCAGACATTTCCTACTGCTGGGTTTCCTGATTACATAAATCTCTCAGGCTAGAATGCAAGCTACACTTTCTTGAAACTGCAAGAAGGCTTCCAGAATTCCAACAAGAATCAAGACAGCTCCCAAAAAAGACGTCACCAAAACCTATTTTGCCAAATAGACACATATCAAACAAAACCCTCTTAGAAACTCTCTATTAACTCTCTCTAGAAGGCATCAGGAAAATTATGCTAAACAATTTTCAGCCTCAGCACTGTAACATAATCTTAGGGTATTTTATCATCATAGGACTCAACAGTTCAAAAGCAGTTAAGAGTTTTTCCCTGATCTTTAGAACAACAGAGGATTCAAGGAAAAAAACGGTTAGTTTTAATAAAGTTTTTTTTCTAAAGCTAGAGAACACCACCACTCTTTGGTTAACCAATGCACTTCCTCATAGAGTGTCACAGTTTAGGGACAGTATTCCCCAATTTAGTCCTCCCATTACAAGGAGAACAACAAGCCGCTCCCCTTCCCCTCCGGTGGGAGATACAGAAGGCAGAGGTCATGGATTGAGATACAATTGGCAATGACTGCTGGAAGGTATTGAATTACATCCCAGTCAGCCATGCCCGCTTAGGACAGTGCACTGCAGCCCAGAACTCCTGGGCTCCAGCAATCCCATGGGCAATCCCATAGCCTCTCCAGGTGCTGGGACTACAGGCATGCCACCATGTCAAGAAAAAAGAAGGTGGCTTTGCCCAGGCCTTCAAAAGGAACGTTTAGAATTAAAACCTTAGCAAGGGGAGAACTCTTGACCCTTATATTTTATTTCTCTGTTAGAGTCTCTGGGAAATTGAAACCCTTTTTGGTCTAAACAGTCTTCCAGAGTCCTGTGCACAGAGGACTTTCACCAGATAGATTCACCGACTAGGGGGTATATTCAATATCTCTCTTTAAAGAAACTTTCACTAACAGAAGCAGGAGATCCCTCAGCAGGTTTGCCTGAAGAGTTACTTTGATATCAACAAAATTGTTAGTACCTTTCTATCAAGATTTACTCTAATATAGTTAAGGAGTAACACTTTTAATTAAAACAAATTTGTGAAAATTCATAGGTTCATAGGTAATCAGGAAAAAATCTATTACTACAACACAGTTAAAAAAACACATAAGAAAAGACGTAAGAACAAGTTCTTAAAGGAAAGTAGTCTATTAAGAATATGACTAAGAGAAAGCAAAGGGTTAGTTTTAAAGTGAGCAGTATATAGATAAGTCACAATTTATCTCACCCCAGTGTCCCAGCATGAGAAGGGGGAAGATGAGTCACTTGTCAATCACTCCTGTCATTTCCTTGGAAAGGTTTCTCCTCCCCAAATACCACTCAACTTCTATATCTTTATATTTTATTTCTTTTAGGGTTATTTTCAGAAAATTTGTGAGTTTTGTGTGACTCTAATCAATATAATTGGGGATTGGTTAACAGGAGTTTATTGTTTCTTGATGAATGGCTGCTAGGGTCAAAAGGGTATCACAGTTCCATCCTGATGCCTGTGTTTATCAGAATATGGCTGAAAACCTTCACATTCCCCAGGCTTTGACATACTAGGTGCTTTGTCAGTGTTTATGGAACTTTTGTGAAGGTCAGTGTGACCCTTCTTGCTATTCAGGAATGCCAGCTGGGTCCTTTCTTCTGTAACTCCTGTGTTACTTTAAATCCTGCTTTTATCCATTTCACATTCTACACACCACATCCAGCTACTGTTAAAAAAAAAAAAAAAAGTTAACTCTGTCCTGGCTGGAACTAGGACATAGGTGTACAAAACTAGTCTCAAAATCTATTGTCAGACACCCGGCCTTTCCCAGATTGCATTAATTTTCATTTCAGATGAATCCCACTGGAAGAAAATAATTTGTATTTTCTCTACAAAGTAACATAGTTTTTTGTTATTTTGGATCCTGAGCCAAAAAGGTATATTAATATGACAGTTTAGTCTAGAAGGAGAAAGGTATGTGAGATGTTAAATGCTACTATTAATGCTTGTACTTACTTCTTGTTTTGAATGTGCACCAGATCCAAAATATGAAGAGCTAATATTGTGGTTCCTACTCACATCAGTCACTCAGAATAGAGCACTCTGTACCTTACCATGTGCAAGGCACCTCTAATAGCCACCTTTACTATTTGCCCTTTACAGAAATCTCTATTTTACTCAGTTTTTATCTTGCTCAAACATCTGAAAGAAAGGCTAAGATATCTTGGTACAGAGGCTAGAGGAGAGGTAATCCCACTGTTCATGACAAAATCTTGTACTAAGCCCTTCCTTCACTTGTAAGATTTTGCTTGACTGACAGGAAAACAAAGTAAATTAACTCAGCGCTGGAGATACTGATTCTGCACTGTAAGAATTCACTCAATATTTCATTATATTTTTTATATCAAAAAATATTTAAAAATAATGTTGGAGGGTCTATTGAAAAGCTAATTAGGCAGCAAACATGATAAAAATTGCCACTGAAATCATGAGCATGTGAAATGCTGGAATGATCCCTCCTCCCATACGTACAATGAACAGGAGCCTTGAAGGTCCCACAGTTTTCACAACATACTGAAATTAAGGCAAGTAGACTGCCTAGAACTCCAATTCTTCTTTCCACTATACACAGGCTTTTTAACACAGATTGACATATAATAAATATATTTTCTATAGAAGCAAAAATAGTCATGACTTAGGTGAAAAGATGGTAATAGATAAATCTCTTATCCAGGAATAATGCTAATCTTTATGCAAAGAGTTACTACCAGGAGGACAGCCAACTGCAACAAAATATCTGGAAAATAACAACAGGGTACTTTTAATACTGCGCTTCTCAAAAAAAGTTGGATATACTTCACAGGACTGCAATAAAAATGCTTTTTCATTTTCAAAGCAAACAGAACATCATTATTTTCTACAGAAAAAAGACCTTCCAAAATTCAGTTTGATTTCTTTAAGGAATTAGGGTACTGCTGCATTAAACTATTATATAATAAAATAGTCTCTGCCCCCATTGTGTTAGTCAGCAACTCTCCCTAGATTCCTCCATTTAAAAAATAAATAAATAAATAAATAACAAAATAAATAATCACCTTGGACTATCCACTATAGTACTCCTACACTTTTCCTGGTACAGTTTCATTCACAATTGTATGCATTTTCCTCTTTTATATTTTTTAATAACCCCTGAATTTACAAAAATCCACACTTCCCCTTGTTGTTAAGTGATTTAAATATCAATATTACACATATAACTTGAGCTCAAATGTATTATTGATTTTCACAATGCATTCATTTCTGACCTCAAGTTGAATGTTTCAAGCAGCTACTTTCCCCTTTGAATGAACTGACTTGTGAAGGACAGAGAGGAAGGCTTCAGCTTCACCTCATTTCTTCCATTTTATTTCAGTATTTTGGCCCAAATAGAGCATACAGCACTGCCAACATCCAGACCATAGCTGCTGGTAGTAATTTTTGTATTACTTTCATCAGGTATTGATACAGGTGAGTAATCTACTGATACATGTTCCATATTGCTGTCCTCTTCAATCTCCAAACAGTCTTCAGCTTCCTCCCCCCCTCTTCCTCTGCAGGGGCTTTGCTGGTATCTTTACTACCCTTTCTGTGCCTGAAACTACCAAGACAGCCTAAAGTCACAACACTGTAATCAATGCCATCTTCTCCTATATCTGAACGTAATTCCTTTTAATCCAGCATATTTATCGAAATGCATTTTGATGAAAGGTGAATAAAGTTGATTACATAATGGTAATCGCTTAGCATTATTGAATAGTATTACCTCATTATTAGTGGACGCAGCTAGTACATCACTGTGGTTCAGTGTCATCTTCGCCTTTAACTTGCCTCTTGTATGTCCAGCTTCCTTTGTAATGAATATTTGTAGAAGGTCCAAACAGAATCTTTGCTACTTCTTTCTTCTATTGCATTCTGTGTATGCATATTTGCTTTATGCCTTACTTTATAAGGCCAAAAAACTAATACCAACATACACTTCCTCAAAGACCAATCACAAAAGGCAGGCTTTGCTTTATTCTCAATAGAAAAATCTTTCCTACTGCCCAGGTATTACTCTCCTTTCTCTGTCTCTCTCTCAAACACATATGACAATAGGATGGCTAAGAATTATTAAATGAGCTTTAATCTAATACCTATAAATCTTTGATTTTCAGTTAAAATTCAAAAATAATTTTGTCTCAAATCTTCAGCACTCTGATAATTAAACAATTGCATATGATTGAGAAAATCTTCTGGCATCTAAGTAAGGTTTAGCCTTTACAAAAGCAAAGGCCTTAATTCCCATTAGCTGTTATAGGAAAGTAAAAGAACTGATAGATTTAAAGATATCACTAGGAAACTTTTCGATATTTTGCCTAATTTTACTAAAATTCCACTAAATTCTAGCTTAAATTTCAAATGACTATAAGCATGTAAAAAAAAAAAAAAAGAAAAAGGAAAAGGGTTATCATTTTATTAGTGCCTCATTTATTGCACAGAACTTAAAGTGGGAATGTTTTGCATATTATTCGGCTACACGTGGTTGAAATTCATGAACAATATCAGTTTCCTAATCTGATGCAGAAGGTGGAATTTTTCTTACAAGCAAAAAACACAACATTATACAGGTAAGCCCATAATTACAACTGACTAAATTTCTTTTGTGACTGTACAAGCCTTTGTAAAAAGGCTAAAATTTTCTGTCTCGGTTTCATTTTCTAAAATTCAATGAAGAAGTGGTGCTTTCAAGCACATGGTATGATTCTTGGTATTGTCCTGTGCAGGGCCAGCAGTTGGACTCCATGATCCTTGTAGATCTCCTAATTCAGGACATTCTGTGACTCTTCGATTCTGTCTGGCTATGTATGAAAGAAACGTGGCCCACCAAAGGCAAAAAATTGGGGTGAGATTATGGTCTTAAAAAAGGAAAAAAAAACTGGCAGTAGGTCTATCTTAAAATTTTATCAATACTGGCAGAACTGGTTGGAAAAGGGCACATCTCGTTTGGGACCACAAATTAGTAGGATGCAGTAGTATCTAAAAACATATACATAAAAAGAGAGTCAAGTCTCCATTAACTACAAAGGGATTCAGAACCAAGATTGTTTTATAAGTCAAGAATCAGTCATCACGGACAGTTAGGTTTCATTCCAGAAACAAATATTTTCATGCTTGGAAAAAAATTCTCTCATGAAAGTGACTTAAAAGACAATACAGAATTTTGCTGACACAGAAATTACTCAGAGTTCCTTTGCTAACAGATATTCACTGAAGTTACATTCCTGTTTTGACTATTTGCAATGTATTACTGAAATACTATGACAGCAATAAAATATTTGAGAGGCATTTGCTATCACCAGCAAATCTCTCTAGTTTTAATTAGATTTGGAAGATAAGGATGGTTTGCGGGTTTTCAGTTTTGTTTGTTAGCTTTTGGGGTTTTTTTAAGTTTTCCATACCAAAAATATCTAATGTAATAGCAGTGTTACCCAACCAGTGACACTGATAAGTACATGATAAAAATACCCTACAGCCTCAAGTTATCATTCATCAAGCTACTTCCCTACCTCCAATACAACTCAGAAAAATAATCAGTTGCAGATATTTATCAGTGAGCTCAGAGATGGAACATTCTGCTGCTTCCTTTTCTTTGTCTTACCAACAAATAGGTCCTTTTCCCATATCTCTTAACATGTAGCTCCGAAACCTATAAATGCTGGTCCATTCTACAATACAGCCCTAATGCACAGATATTACTGTTTCCCTTTCATATTTTTTCCAGTTTACACCTGTTTAGAAAAATTTAAAGGTTCAGTTCTGAAACTTTGATATAAGTAGAAAAAAAAACCAGAAATTTTAAGATTCACCCTGAACACATGATGCTATCAAAAGCACATTAAACTACAACTAGGTGATGAGACAGAGTTCCTTCTCATAAACAGTCAATTTGAAAAAACAAGAATCCAGCATACTAAGGGCTCAGAGACAGCTCTTATCTGCAGCTCTAAATATTGGCAGACTTGCAACAAAGCTGTGTCTAGAATACACATGCTCTATGACCTGAAAAAATTCACTATTGCTCAGTTCAAACATTATGTGAACTTCTTCAGCCAGTGGCCAACACTGCTGGCTCTCAACTCTGCACTATCTCAACATTAATCGAATTTATGGTAAGAAGCAAATGCCTTCCACTGCACTATGAAGAAAATGCCCGGCAATTTGTAACTGGCATTAAGACAAGCATGGAATGATATGTCAGCATGCTACTTTCCCTACAGTCTCCACTATGACTCCTCTTTTCATTTCATGTGTAAGTTGCTATACCACATAATTAAAGAAATTATTTGTCACTATATGTTTACACTAATTTTTCAAAAGGTGACACTTCCTAATAGAAAAGTTTGCTCCTTTTTTCACTGGAAAACATCCATGAAGTTTTGCACAACATTCACTAATGAGAGACCATAGGGAAAAACCAGGAAGACTTAAACTTCTAAAAGTAAAAATTATGTTCTTGATGTGAAATTGTAATTTATTTATAAATATGATGTAGTCAGTTTTGCACTAGCAAGCTCAGGTACTAGCAACAATAGGACTTTAGCCTCACATAGCTCAGGTTTAATTACTCAGATGATTAAACCCAAGCATTTAATTAAGTCCAGGCACGTTGTCTCATCTGTGCTTCGACAGTTACAATGCCAAGCATACGTTAGACAGTTAATTCAACAGTTCAAAGGGTATTTCTGTATTTCTTAAGAAGCTACAACTCAAACTTCAGAAATGTAATATGCAGATTAATTTTTTCCACTTTTTATTTTTCTACTATGACAAACAACTCTTAACAACTGTCCCGCTGCTTTTTATAAGTGTCCCAAAGAGGGTTAAACTCTGTTTCTCCCTCCTTCAAAACAGGCAGCTTGCAAACACATCTGCTAATTAGGCACTCTACTGCTACAGTTTGCTTTGATCTCAACAACCATCAGTTTCTTGCATTCAGATGATACAAGCACGATTAAGCAGCAATTGAGGAGTTAAAGGCAAAATAATGAGACAGGAATACAATATCTTCTGTTCTCGTCTCAGACTATTACATGATGCATACTCCAGACATGTCAAAGAATATGGAAATTATCTTGCTAGGCACATAGGGAAGTAAAAATGAACTCAGCTATGCAGGGTGATTGAAGCCTTAAATGATGAAGGTAACTGACAATGACAAATATAACTTCATGTCATCTCAACCACCACTGCACTAAGAACCATCTAAAAATGCATATTTCATAGCAGAATATATTTACTTCATCTGTAGAAGACAGCTTTGTACTGAATGCCTAAAAAAACAAAACAAAAAAGCCACGCTACATTTCCTCAGACATTAATTATAGAATAGATTGCTTCTGTCTTTGAACTAATTCTGGAATAAGTTTAACATGTGGTGTAGTGCTTTAACAAAACCTTTGAGGAAGACAGTGAAAAGACTTCCAGATATGCTCTGGGTAGGCAGTGTGACTGAATGAAGCATGTTGTGATCATGCACAACCTGGCTGCTGAAACTCCCCACCTTTGTACCCAGGAATCAAGTAGCATCAGTACTGGACTGTTACTCTCCCTCCTCTGCTGTCAACAAGAATCCTCAGGCAGCTGCAGCTGAAAAGGCTTTTTTCTAAACAGAGTACATCCAATCCTGTCATGCATCACAATGAAAGCAACTTGGAAACATACTTCTGCCATGATAATGTAAGGGGAAGAAAAGGTAAGAAGCAAAACTGTTTACAAAAACCCACATCTGATAGAGCTTTGGCATGGGCAGTCATCCATCCCCCACATCCTACAGCACCCCAGTTTCTGTGGCTGGGGACAAGCCACCAGAGTCCACCAAGCTGTATCCCCAGAGATAGCTATGAAATTACAGGGCTTTTTATGGGGTGGCACATGTGTAATACATTAGTACCATAGCAGGAAGAAATTTTGATCATGTACACAGGAAATAAGGAACACTTGCTCTTATCTAATGTTGCCATTAAACTAATCATATCACAATTATGATAAGCAGTTGTATGTAATGGGAAGGTTCCATTCCCAACAGCGTTGAAGGTACAAGTCATGTTAAACTTCTCCATTCACCAAGTTGTACCATATATTTGACACTGTAAGGCTTAATCAGCTAATCTCCATTTTCAACAATATTAATGAAAATTTACACAGCACTACATTTGTGAAAATTCTGCTACTGCCAACTACTCCCCTGTATCATTGGAGAAAATCTCCTCTTCCAAGTCCTGCCAGCACATGCCAACCCATGGATAAGAGAACAGCTTGTTCTTCACGGCCCATAAAGCTGTTGATCTTTCTGCTAATTAGTGTTAGCAGAGTGATGAATCTCTGATGCAAAACACAAACAGAATTCCCAAATTCATTTCAAATCAACCACAGAGTAGTTATATGGGAATAACAACTGCTGAGCGTATTTGGATGACTGATGACTCAGAGGTGGAAAACTGATCAAAGCAAGATTATTAAGAAAAAAAAATAAATTGCAAGATTTACATTTTAGCTCTTCATGATGTGTAGACAATATATGATCTCTAGATCATGAAGTAACTTCATTAATGTAAAGTGATTTAGGATTCTTGGATTAAAGACTCTATAAAATAAAATTGTGTTATGTTACCAGTATTTGTGTAAGATCAGTTTAAGGTTAGCAGATAACACAATTAGACACAATTAGCCCAACAGAAAGTCTGTTTCCAGGCAGTTATAGATGAGATAATGGGACAAAGGATAAGAAATTAAAATTATAGGTAACAACTTTAAATTTTTTTTCTTTATATATAAAAGCAGAGCTTATCATTACAGTATAGAGACAACTGAGCCAGCTTGCAGCACTCTGCAAACTCTTCCCAGCATATGTTCTCATATCTTTCAGAAGTAGAAAGAAAGATAGCACTCTCTAAATGATGCACCAAGGCAGCTGAGGAGAGGGAACAAAGCTGCACCGCCCACCTAAGTGCAAAGTGAGGAGCAGGGAAGAGACATGAAAGTTAAGGGAAATTTGTTTTGCCTGTCCCAGTGATTTGCCAGGTTAACCCCCTCCACGGTTTAAGCCCATTTAATTTCTCATCCTTTCACATTACTTTCTGCCATGGATTCTATTTAAGCATCTCTGAACACAGCAAACTAAAATCTTTAGACAATTTAAGCCAAAAACCCTCTGACTATAGAAAACCCTTTGAAGTTTGTGGCAATCAAGAAAACCATCCACCACAGAAAAGCAGCTTTTTAATTAAACATCTTTTCTCCTGATTAGAAACAAGTTTAAAGTCCCAGTCTATGGACCGTTAGGAATCCTTAACAAGGCAATCTAAGGCTACAGCAAGAGGCATTTAAATACATGTGTACACACAGATGCCTATTGTCCCAAGAATAACAAAGCTGACCTCACCTAACCACAGTTTGCTCTGCAATTCTGTCAAGCATGCCTCCAATGCCCCTGCACCCAGAGGACACCAGCATCCTTCTGAAACAACCCTCTTTTCCCTCTGCATCTGACCTAGGGCTACAGAACAAGTAGCTATAGCTGAGCTTCGCTACAGGGCTTATTCTGCAGTTGAACAAGCTGCAGAAGGACTGTGTTTTACGTTGTCTGTGGCACAAGAAAAACTTTTAAAGGTCCAGTTTACTTCCCAGGTAAAGGATGTGGCAAGCACTACTACCAGCATGTGTGCAGGCAGGGGAGGGGGAACCAGGAGAAGGAGAGGAGTTATGACACAGAAGCAGAAGAGAAAAAGGCAAACACTAATTATAGTATAAGTGGTTATGCTACACAAGCATGACCTTTTATATTAAAAGATGAATTGGTAATTAATTACTTTCAGTCTTTTACTCTGAAGTTGTTTCATCTCATGAATGCTTATGTTTAGCAGTCACAGTTATGAGATACTATTTTTCATCCTTTTTTAAGTACTACTATCACCTCACAGTAAGAACTACTAAAGCAGATTTGCTAGAATAATAGCAGGCCGCATCCAATATATTCTTTTCATTCCAAACTCAGTCTGTCTTTTTACAAAAGTCATCTTCTTCCTCCTCAGAGATGGAGATTAAGGAAAGCAATATTATTGCAACAACTATACTGAAGTATCTTTTCCAAAATCCAGCAGCACAGTGTCTTCAGGAAGCCATATTAATTTCTTTTATTGGGCAAACTTTATTTAGTGTCACTGGCTCTGCAACAGTTTTCAAAAGGAAGCAATACTAGATTTATTCTCAAAAACATTGATTTAATTTTGTTCAACTTTGAAAAGCATTTTTTGTTTATCATTGAAAATACGTGGTTGCTGGACTGCTTAAAAAAAAACAAAACTGTGCAACTCAGGGAAGAAAAATGGGCTCCAGTTTCCCTGAAGCTGTGTAGAAAATAATTTCAGTTTCTATCTCACCTTCACAAGTTTCCAACTCTCTTCTCCCTTGTGTTGATTTCCCATTGGAAAGAGCCTGTACATCATTCTCAATTTTTCTCATATCCCTATATAAAGAGTTTTATAATTTACCTTAGCTGACTCAAGATAGGAATTCTCAGTAATCTCATTCAATACATAGCATCACTACAGATTTTATTTCTTCTTATAAATCCTCCATAACATTATTCCCTCTTGGAAAGCACAATCAACTGATTTATTTGGGATCCATTCCCAGAGATAAAAATCTTATCTATTTACCTCTATTAGTATTCAGCCTTGCAGGAATCAAACTATCCTGTTTTATATAAACAAATTAAATTTTTATTTTTGTTTTCGTCATTAATACTGCTTATGCTTTATGGCTTATTAATATTGTGTTTTTAACAGCAAAGAGAAAGGGAAAGTAATATACAAAGCATTTTTCACTTTTCTAACATTTGGAGCGGGAAACGTGCATCAGCCCAGGAATACACTGCAAATTTGCAAGACAGAAGTCATGTCTCTTGCTTTACTTACTCCCACTTAATGTATTTTAGGAGTTGAGCATTTTTAACAATGGAGGTAGAGACTGAACTGTAAATAATTTCAAAAACACCTTCATATCACTCTAATGGAATGATACACATTGTTAAGATAGCACTTAAGAGAGTATTAAAAGCAAGAAAACAGACGAAAGAATAAAAGAAGACAGTAATCAGTGCATAGTGATATTAAAGATCAAGTATGTAAAGATCAAGCAATTTTTTAAATGACACGTCTCAAAATATTTCTCCCCTCCATGGACCAGGAATAACTTTTCAGAAACATTAAGACTGAAACAGAAATTTGGGAGAGGATTTGTGAGCACAGAAGTAAACTCAAACCAAGGACATGACATCTCACCCATTTTAAATGAAAGCCTCCTCAGGCCCCACTGCTTCCTTCTTTTTTAATGATATTGTAAGTCCTGTAGTTTCAAACCAGATGAGCAAACTACCCAAGCATTAAAGAAATGCTTTAAAAAAAAAAAAAAGTACATAAAAACAGGTAGGTAAATATAAGACCAAGGCAACACTGAAAGTATTAACTTCAGATTACTTAGCATTTGAAACAACTCTGGGAATTAGTTCTCTATCTGCAGTGATTTCTTTAAAATAATTTTTTAAAAAATCCTGAAAGAATATTAAAAACTTTCTGTCATCGGAATGACTTTGATTAATTTAATCAGTATCATGAAAGCCGTTAAGATATTTAAACTATTTTAAGATACCGAAGCCCTAGGGTATCCAGGTCCATTTATAGTGCATTAGCAATAAAGCAGTTTAACATCCTTGCACACTATATTCCCAAATCCTGACATGAAACCCTGCACAACATATTGCAAGCACACAAAAAGCATATTCATTTTCCCTTATAAAGGCCTCAAGCAATAATTTGAGCAATAAAGACTAGAGACTATAGCAGCAGAGCACAATTGCTACTGTTTCTGATTAGGCTGTCTTCTCTCGCTTTATCTGCACAGCTTATATGAGAAAGATCAGTTTTTAACGACCAGCACTCCACTCTAAATTTGAACAAAAACAAAATTAAAAACCCACACCAGCTCCTTCTGAAATTATAAGTGTGCTGGCAGTTTTTAGTTTCAGTAAAATAGTAGTGTGGTTTACACTCCAAGATTTTAGAGCTGTAATATTCCAGAGATGCAAGAGCTCACTGAAATAGTCAGCAAAATCAACACGCCTGCTGTAGTTTGCTGATCTTTCATGGAAGCCCACATAGATCACAAATATTCTTACACTGTTGCTAAAATCTTTGTAATACAACTCTTGATAAAAATGAAGTTGCAAGGGAAATGTCAGATCTTACCCTAGTGACACTAGTGACTAGTGTTTATATGATACAAGAAATTCCTGTGGTAGTGTCTGGTTTTCCTTCACATAAAATGTGAGACAATTTAATTTTTTTTGAGACAATTTAATTTTTTTAAGTTCCTTAGTTAAAAATCCTAAACTATCTGTCATTTACCAGAAGTACTGCAGCTAATTTTAAGCTACTGAAGACAAAAAGTGGTAATGCTATAGTTTCTTGGAGCATCTTCCAGCATAACATCAGGGAGAGGAGTGGGAAGAAAATGTGAAAAACAAATACTCTAAAAGCACTTCCCAGACACTTACGGCAGAAGAGTCAGCTCTATCCAATGTGATACCATTTTTCATCCCCAAGGAAAAACAGCTCTGAACAATGTACAGAATTCAGAGACAGAAAATAGTCATATCTCTAGTAAATGCCATTTCAAATTCCTCTAACCTAAGTTTCACCTGCTTGATTCTAATATCAATCAACATTACCTGTAATGACAAACCAAGATTTTGAGTCTCAAATTTGTATCTTCCACTAAATTCACTACTGCCCCTCTCGCCAAGTACAACAAATTCTTCAAACTATTAGCAATTATGCACTCTAGGAGTATCCCTAATTCAAATTCTAGTGAATTTAAAAATTATTTTTCTTGAAATACATGAAGCCTCTGCTTTTTCATATTCAATTTGCTCCATACTCAAAAGCAATCCCTCTTCAGTGACCACTGCAGCCACAGAGCTCCCAGTACACAGTCACGACACTGGGATCTGGTATCTTCTACAGACACTACTGAGGTGGGGGCACATAAGCCCTCCTCAAGCATCCTGCTACCTCTGCATGGCTCCACAGAGGAGAAGCTGCGACCTACACACAGCAGCTAGCTGGTGACGACCTTCCTCCCATGTGAGGAGTCCACCATATGAGGCCAAATTGCTGCTTCTGTAATGAAGTCAAGTATAAAGGGACCATCTGTGCACTTCAACTCCTTGAGGAAACAAAATGTGTGGATGCACATGATCACATCTCAAAGCCATTAAACTAAGTCAGCAAGATAATCATAAGATACAGGTAATTTTCAGGCTCCACTTGGCCACCTATCAGCAACCCATGGAGGCAGAACTTCAAACATGAGCTCACTTCACTAAGAATCACAGAACCCATGTAGAAAAGACTTTACAGAAACTCCAGGTGGTGCTCATCACACCTCCTCCAGAGTTCAGCCACAATGCAAACACCAGAGGTCAAGGTGCCACCAGCTCCACAAGTGCTAAACCTCCAGCTGACAGCACACACCCCCCAAACTCACCAGTAAGAGCTCCTCCAAGGCTTCCTCTTCTGAGCTGTCTCCCATCTTCACTCAACTGCCTCTTAAATTTAGGAGACTTTCCAAGACCAGAAGAGACTTCAGGACTGCTGGATTTTCGGAAAGGCATAGGTGGGGGGGACAATATATGATCAAGCTGCAAAGAGACAGAGAAAAAAAATCCCATAATTATACTGTTTAGTTGCTTACCTTCATTGAAAGAAAAAAAATCTATGTTATCCTCAAATAAAGACTATGACAGCATCTGACAAAAAAAATAGTGTCCACAAGGATCTTAAGGTAATTAATTTGCTAACTGAAATGAAAAATTTAGCAAGTGCAAGATTTGTGGCTGGCTGTGTAAGAAAGTCATCCTCCTCTTGTACAGTTCACACCACCTCCAACTACACTCTCACACATGGAGCATTTTTTACAGAGGTAGCTTCTCGAGGTCCACAAGATCATACTTCAGCTTACTCAGCCTTCCATTAAGCAGTCTTTTTGCAGTTGTGAACCACCTGACCTTGAACCTTTGCAACATGCTCATCCAATATTTTTCTTTGGCAATTTCTCCCCAACCCCATGTAAGCAGTCACTAGATGGCACTGCACTATCAATAAAATGCAAACCACTGCCCAGTCTAGGGAAATATGAATTCACAGATTTATCAACGCCAGTTGGGAAAAAAATTAAATTAACCTGCTTATAAAACAAGCATTCATTTACACTGACTTTGAAATAAGTGGAAATACAGACCCTTGATCTTCAAATTGTGTTCCTTTCAGCATTCTCACACAGCATTTTAGCTGCCTGTTTTCGACAATACATTTGATGTCTCAACATTTGATTAAATGCACAAAAAGAAGACAAAAAGCATGTGAACAAATACAAGGAAAGGACAAAAAAAGCAGGGATGCAAAGTAGAAAAAGTTTTTCAACCATCCTTCTCAAACTGCTGCAGCTGGTATGGTGTCACTATTTCACAAATGATTCAAATGTTTATCTGTAACATTTAAACCTTGATTCTTACTACAATTTTTTAAAAACCAAGCACATCGAAGTCTTTTAGATTTTTACAATTCACGTGCCAAGACTTATCAGCCAGAAAATCTACAGAATACCTGCATTCCTGAATCCTTCATCCTATTTGTCCACTGAAATGAAGGAATCAAGGTCACTAGATACACTGATGAAGATGCACAGCAAAGCCCATTTTTGCTTACAGTTAATCCTAGAGCAATGTACTGTCTTCCCTACAAAGCATTTTTAATCCCATGTTCAGATTTTCCTACGTATTTAATAATTCAGATTAGTTAGTGATTTGGGGTTTGTTTTAGGGGTTTAATGAAACCTGCAGCTTATTGGAAGTGTTTGCAGATACGTACACTTCCAAACCATCCAGAAACACAAGTGATATCTGAATGTCCTTCTTCAACACAGTGAGACTCATTCATGTTCATGGCAGACACTGAAGCAACTGATTTACCCACAGCTCATGCCTTTAGCAATTTCCTAAACTGAGTAGTTCTGGGATAAGAAAGAATATTTCATAAACAATTGTTACTTTGTCTTTCACAAACACAGGCGTATCAGAAATATTTGTATTTACAACTTCTAAGATACCTCACAAGGTGAATTTAAATATTAAGTACAAATTAGTCTTTTAAAAAGGAAGTGACTGACTACACCTGACTTCTAAAACTGTTATTTTGAGTGTCTTTCACTTGCATTTGAAAACAAATACTCAAACTGTTCAGTGGATAGCAGAAACTGCTCAGTACTGGACTCAAAATTACTCCGAGTATCTGGTGATTACAGGATTCCCACCAAGGCAGGTGAGTTACCGGCAAAAAATCATGCTTTCTTAAAACAGGCTCATATTTCGAAGTACCAAGCCACATTTTAAATCTCTCTTTTCCTAGCCTAAACTTCATCAAGATTTTAAACAAGAAAAAAAAAAATCAACAAAAGCAGTAAGCTCCCTATACACTAAGTCAACACAATACAGTTTAGAATCTTCCACCATCTCATCTCTTCCCTTACAATCAGGTATTCAACTTTTATGACTGTTCATGTCATTCCCACAATGAATGGACTGGTGCATCCCACAATATGGAGTCCGATTACAAAATTCCTTATTTCCAATTAAGCTGCACTCCATTTTCACAGTTTTCAGGGTTTCACGAGGAAAAGAAAGTAGTCAGAAAGTAGTCAGGTTTGCAAGCTCCCTCTGAATAACTTCTGCTACTCTGAAATAGACAGATGTACGTACCAGGACTAGCGAGATTTTCTAGCCCTCATACAGACCTCACTTCAAGCAAAAGCCTTTGCAGATGAAGAGGCTTTCTGCCCTCAACAGAACAGCCCTTCCCTCCTGCCAGGCACAGTATTCAAGTCCAAGTAAGGAAACCAACAGAGAACATGAGATCCTGCTTTCTTGGAAGCCAAACTTGATTCTGAGGATGCCTAATGTGTTACATATTCAAATTCCACAAACTGGTTGATTCACAGTCAAAGACACACTACTATCATTCAGAAAGAAGAGTATACCATATTTAAATAAATAAGTAATAGCAAGACCTATTCAAACTTGCTAATACTTATTTAAAAGACTTCCTGGAAACCTCAACACTATGAAAGTTCAGGTTGTGTGTCTTTCAGGTACAGATTGGACATTGCTGCCCATAAGACAATATCAAAGCAAGAATCTTGAGGACTGAAAGAAGTTGGAATTGTATCAGAGATATTTTAAATAATTTTATTTAAGCTGCTTCTATGCAGCACTCAGTTTTGCCCAGCCACAATCATCACCCCGGTGGTATTTACTTCATGCTTACTAGCTATATGGACATATGCGAATGTTGGACGGCATACAAATGTAACAGGATGACCAGAGTTTGGTTGGTTCTACCTTTTTTATCAGTCAAATGTGCAAGTTGCAAGAAATACAATAGCTGTATCCCTGTAGGCAGTTTCCAACAGACAGACATGCATGTTAAACATTGAGGTGCTGGCTGTCACAAGTTCTGCCAACTGTCTTATCACTGCATTCATGCTACAAGCATACACTTCTCTCAACACCCTTTCAAAAGAAACGTTTGTGACCTAAGGAGCAGTAGGATAACAAACAACATTTTTTTCAGCTAAAAAATAGAATCAATTAAAATAAGTTAATTTGACTGTCCCACACCTAAAGTACAAGGGGGTTAAGTTAGCCATAAAGTGTACACAGGCTGCTTAGAGAGGGATTTTTAATCAGTACACAACTCAGCACCAGTCTGCTGTTAGTATTCACAATGTATAGTTAACTTATTTAAAAACCTCCCTCCTCCAACATTAAATACTAAGTAACACCTTCTTGACAAAGGCACTTTGAAAGACAGAAAATATATTGCAAACTCCAAGCTATGGAGAACATACTGTTCTACAACATTCATTTCTTCCAATCCATTTTTCCATGTATTTAATAAAAAAATCTGCCTGATTTTTGTCATAGGTATGATGAATTTCTACAGGACTGTAAAATTTAGGAGATAACACCTTTCGCAGAACTCTATTTGTTCTTCTTCCTCCCATGAACCTTACAAAAGGGAACAGAATTATTAGAGAAAGGTTTAAAAATTACATAGAACAGAATCATTTCAATATCTTTACTATACACTTCTATATGTAGATTTAGAGATCCTATAGGAATATGGATGCAATTTGAATGACAGCCTCCTCCAGTTATACAGGAATCAATTTGTCTCTCAAACATTTTTTCTCTATTTTGAAACTATTCATTTTCTGTGTGAATAGAATCAGCTACATTCCTCTAAAGAAAATTATTCTCATGCTGTACTAGCCATGGACTTTTAACAGCTCACCTATTCAGAAAGGATTGTATTAATATTTTTTAAAACCTCGATAGCACTGAATCCAGCTGTCTACCATCATGTATTTATTCTACAGCTAGAATGAATTCTTTGCTTGATAATTATATCATCACATAGTCATATCAAGTACGTCAACCCACATGTCCTTATGAAAATTAAGGACATGACAAATGATTCAAATTAAAACCTTGCATCAGTGTTTAGGAGTACAATTTGAGTCAAGTAATAATGAGGTGTGAGGCAGTCAGAAAGAAAATGGATTTCAGGAGAGAAATTCATGGTACAGGAAGGTGAATGAAGCTAAGAGAACGCACTCACACTGATAACACCAGGATAAGGATAATAAGCTGTTCTGATCTACCGAGATTTGCTGCAACATGGAGTTTTTTTCCAATAAAAACTAAATTGAAATGAGAACTGAACTTCTCATCCACTCCACTTTTTCTTGCCATAACCACTATACTTTTACTGCCCAAAATACTTCGCCCCTGACCTCCCCTAATTGCTCCACATGCAAGATTTCTACTTCCCACAGAAAAAGGGAAACACTGGTCATATATTCAGTCTTATAAATAAGAACAAAGATGTTCTATTATGCAATTTTATTTCTTCCTCTTGAATGTTGCGTAACTTCACTCATGTTAAGTTCTTCACTCAGGTCATGTTGTACATGCATATTAAATCCCAAAGTTTCCATAAAAAGGCTGTGCGCTGTCACTCATTTAAGCCTCCTCCAGTCAGGCGCCAATCCAAAAAAGAGATGTATCACCTGAAAATTCTTGTATATCATGAACCAAAAGCAGAAAATATCCAGTATACTTTTACTGCTTAGGATTTTTTTCATCAACAAGCAGAAGTCCCAAAATAAAATTCCACTAAGTCTGTCATCAAGAAATAGACCAAATCACAGGCATCTATGATGAGAATGATGGAAAGCATCACATTCCAGTCCTACGTAGATGAAAGTATAAAAGCCTTCCTGATGGCAAATAGACATGCAGATGTTCAGTAAAAACCCTCACCTTTGTAAAGTTAAACGTTTAGTAGGAGCATGGCTTCACAAACTGTAACTTATGCCAGAAGCAAGCATGCCCACCACTAGTTCAATAGTGATTAACCCTTTTTGTTCCTAATAGTCAGCTTTGATATAAATCAATCAGTTTCCTCATGGGTTCCTCTCAGCATGCTGCTTCTCTATACACTCCTTTGTAAGCATTTTAAACACTGATGCTGAAAGATAATAACCCAGCAAGCACCTTTTCTTTGACGCAAACTGAATTCAACTGGGTATGGGTGAAAGGTATGTTCTTATCACTTAAATACTCTCCCTGGATCTAATAACATTTGGCACAGATACATGACTTTTGGTTAGCTCCACTGACACAGAGAGCACCATTGATCTTATTAATAGATCGGATTATACCTTCCAGAAGCACCTCGGAATTTGTTTAAAAAGACATTTTAGTCAATTAAGAGCATAGTGCACTTTAGTTCCTCCAGATTCTTGATGAGAACTCAGTAGAACGAAAATAGACTTCAAGATTAGATACTACATGGGGGTAGTACAGATACCCAAGAGTCTGTCTTAACAGTACCATTACAAGCAGATGTACAAACAAATCTCCACAGATGTCCTGCAGTAACTCGTGTCTGCAGCAGACATGAGTCCACTGCTTTTGGTCACAACAACATCAGGTTTTGAAGGATCCTGCTTGTCAGTGCAATCTGAGCAATCTAGCATATGAGTCTTCATGAACCTGTATCAAATGCAACAGCTGAACAAGACTGCTTGCAGTTCCAATTCAATGACATGATGGTTGAAATACTCTACATTTCCTTTGCCCACAAGAAATACTAACCCATCTCAGTTCTGAGGAGGGTTTAGAGAACTATGCAACTATTCTGTATATTTACACCTCTCAGAGTAGCCTCTGCTTTGCAGAGCAAAGAATCACAGATAACCTAATTCTATACAGAGACAAAAAGGAACTTCTCCAAAAACTAGGATCACTTCCAAGAAGATAGGTATAATGGATATTGAAGACAAAGAGTGGATACAGAGGAAGACTTACCAGGCCATATGGATTTCAATGGCCAAGGAAAGATTGATTTTTTTGCCCTCTTTTATAGGACAATTCCTTGAAAAGAAGCATAAACCTTTTCCCTACCACCACATATCAAGCAGGAAGATTACTATTCATCCCATATTTCTTAAATTTGGCATTGGCTTTTCATGAGAAAGATCTCCCTAGTTCTGCAGCCTTGTGGCATCTGTCATTCTGGTCCTAGACTTCAATCCTTGGACTATCTCATTTCACTCCACGACCTCCAGTTTTGTTGTCAGGACAAGGATATGTGTCCTTCAGCTACTGCATGGACAGAAAGTAAAGTCCTAGGCTCCTTATTGAAGGAAAAGAGTAAGAGGCAGAAAATGTATTGTTTACAAGCAGATTTGCTAATCATTCATACAGCAACACTCAAATTACACATGAATACAACCTGCTGTGCAACTGGCACAGCAAACATGTCCTTATCAAGGTAAAGAGAAGAAACCCATAGTAAAGACCTGCAATTAGAAGCATTACTCTAATCAATTTATTGATTGGTTTTACATCCTTTGCATATGCAGAAACACTGCGCTTGTAACTAGACTCACTGTACAAAATTGTCCCATTTACTATGCTGAATATATGATATATAAACAAACAGAATCAGCAAACAAAGTTCATGATGCTTTTCTATAGCATGTTCTTACCTATCACATTCTAGGTACAAAAGAGATTTATTTTTTTAAAGAATTCTGCTAAGAATCAATAGAGACATACACATTATTTTGCTAATCACTTCACACTCCTTCTAGAAATAGAAATCTGCCTTTAAAACAGTTGCATTTTTCTTCAAAACAAATCTGATGTCTGGTCAATCAAAAACAAATATGTACAACTGAGGAATATAAAAAATCAGGTATAGCTATGTTAAAAAAAATCAGTTTGCATGCAATGCTTTTTCAGAACCATATTTACACATGATTGCACAGAAAATGAAGCACAGCCTTCACAGTATTCTACAAGGCCAAGAAGTGGCCTATAAATATGCATGCACACTGCTGTCTTACCCAATTATGACTTTACTCTGGTTAAAATGGAACAATTCTGTTACACTGTGATGGAGTCCTTCGGTTCTTGAAAGCCTCCTGTGTGCTGCCTCTGTTCACATAGATTCAGAGATAGACTGCTCCCTTTCCAGGAAACAAAGGCAGCAACAGTGTTTGTACTGAAGACACTGACTCCAACAACTCAGCCTGCCCTCAGTCTCCTTGGCTTTATTCACTTGTCTTTAACAAACATTAAAAGATTAACAAATAGAGGTTTGCAGACCTCTTGTAAAGCCCTAAAACAAGGGCAAAAACCAGAATGTAGTTCTAAATAAATATAGTTCGACCCGTGGTTAAAAGCAAACACACAGGGCGCTTTACTTAGTGGGAGCATCAAGATTTATTTTTTATTCTGAGTCACCCAGATGCCTTCTCAGGAGGGCATATGATGTGTTAAGGCCTTTGCTTCTGACAAAAAAAAAAATCATTTCCAATCTAGGGAAAACTGCCAATATTCTCAAAAACTAAGAGAAGTCAAAGCATCAAACAGGCTGCTAGCCAGGGTGAAGCTGCAGCAGCTCAACAGGTCAGCCCTACTAGGAAGGACACAGAGGGACCAGACTCAACATAGCAGATTCTGCGAGGAAGTCTATTTGATAAGCTTATTCAAAAAAGCATGAAAATAGACAGCAGGGTTTGAAAGGTCTTGAACCCACTCAGTTCTATTGCAAATGTATCATCTAGAAAAAAAATCACTCTTTCTGTAGTTGTACAGCTCCTCTGAGCACTGCTCATGCACCGGGAAGCAGGGTCATGCTTTACCTTCATTTTCATAGTTTTAAAAGGAATCTGACAAAAGAAGATAAAAAAAGAAAACCCATCCTTTGCTGCTCAGATGTGCAGTGGTGCGTGCCACCGCTATGCAGCAGGAAGGATACTCCCTTCCTGTCCCTGTCCTGCTGGCCATCTTGGCAGAAAAAAAGTGTTCATTCTGCAATGTTGAAATTCGCTGTGACTGCTGCCATATCTGTCTGTTGCAAAAGACCCACTGAGTAGCCAGAAGGCTGTAAGAGAAAGTTGGCAGAAAGCAGCTTAAGCATCCCTGTTTAGTTTGGGAGGAAATCAGGGACACAATCCAACCACAAACCTGGTGGGCAGCTCCTGAAGTCTGGGAAACACCTCTGCTGGGGCAAAGGGACAACAGCTGGAAACTTTCAGCATTCAAAAACCCACATACACAGAGCACTCCAGACACGACCAGACACTGCAGACTTAGGTATTGACACAAGCACTTCAGCAGTCCTGGTTCTTCCAGCTAGTACATGGATGCTGAAGAGCAGCATGGCGGCTAACCCCTGCTGTGTCTCACAAAGAAACAACTTGGCAGGGCACGGAAGACTGAGTTGCAAAAATCACATCTTCCTAACACATAGCACACACTTCAAAGTGTTGTTTTGTTTTCCATAGTTCACCTATTTTAAGAAGTGGAGGAGAACAAAGACAACCAAGTTTTCAGCTGAAACACTAGGAACCAAAAGTCAACAACTTTAAAGTTATCAACATTGTGCATGACTTAAGAAAATTACATGACAAAGTACTATTTTCTTACCTTTCCTGTGATAAAGCCACCTCTTTTGCAGCTTTTGTTCTTTAATGTTCTATGGCTGTATTAATTTTCTTACTATCATATGTAGAGCTATTAGTAGCATTCGCAATGCTATGCACTATGCTCTGCTATAGATAAAAATACTAAACTAGCCACACTGAATATTTCCTTAATTTCTCAATGAAAGCAGAAATTAGCTATACAGAAAACTGAAAAGAACTTTGATATTTCTAGACACCACAGGCAGAATTTTCCTCCTTAATTATTTTAATGATCCTTTTTGAAGCCAAAGAAATCCATGACAACTGTATGGAAATACGTGTTAATGCTCCGTTCATGTGAAGGCATCCACATGCACACCATTTTTTAAAGATCCCTAATGCTTCTGCTCATATACAGAGTTTTAAGAAAGATTTTTCCTGGCTCTTTAACTAGGATGAAAATTCAGTAAAACTAACCTTCAAAGTCACTTTCAATTGAAAATAAAAAATTGAAATACGTAAGAAAGAAACCTATTCATCTTCATCAGCTTTTGACACCATCATCATTCGCCTCATGGAAAAAAATAATTCAGAAGTGAATATATATACTCTGAAAAGAAGGTTCTGCTGGTTTTTTTGGTTATACCATGAATACTAATGACATGAAAGCAGTTCAGTTCTTTATAAAATCTATTTCCATTCACATTCACCAATAAGCTTCTAGACTACCTATAAAGGTTTCATTTATTCTATCACACTGGAAGCCTCAGAAAGCTAATTGTTTATTCAAGTCTATCTGCTCCATCCATGCTCAATTAGGTCTCACTTTTCCCTCAGTTACAGCAAAATTAAAAATAAAAATGCAAGCTGAAACATTCCTGTTCCACTGACCAGCTCCCCATAACAAGCCACTCTGAACAATCATGGCTACAAATGCAGTAAGAGCTTGACTATAATGCAGGATTTGAGGGATCTACTCGGCAACTTATAGAATTCCTACTCACTAACTTACTCGTCTGACTAATGGAAAACACATTTGAAATGCAGCTTTCTAGTAAGAATTACAAAACAATGTTTAGTGCAACCAGGCATTCCAGCCACAGCAATGCATAAGTACCTCAATCTTTACAAACAATAGGTAAAAAAATTATTCTGAATTTATTGTTCTTTATTTAGACAATTAAAATATTGAAATCATCCATTTTGCCACAAAGCTTCAAATTCAGCATTACTTTCAAAAGGCATAACATATCAAAGGGAATCACATGCCTTTATGCAAGGCAGGTACAAAACAAAAGAGAGAAACCCACAATAAAATGAGCTTGGAGTAAAAGGTTCTCACTATGTAATGGAGCTGAAGTTAATCCATAAATCAATGCAAGATGAAAGCAAGATTATTTTGTGAAGGGATTGCATTGTTAATTTACAGTCTGATTGAGAAAAGAAACGCTTAATTTGATCAACGTACCAGTGATATGTGAACCTGGGCATAAATTAGTAATAATTACCAGTATGTGTATCTCTTTGTATTTTTTAATCAACCTTAACAAGTAGCAGAAATAGATGCAAAAAATGCATGTTTTCCCTGAGTTTGCCTTGAACATGCTCCTAAGTTTTTAAATAATGCAGCCTCGCCACAAGAGACTTTACAGACAAGGGCTTTTTGATCTCTTTCTTCCCATTCAGCGCTGAGAAAGATACAATGCAGTTGCCAAACAAAAGCTACCACAAAAACCCCTTTTCCTGAACCATTTTGAAAGTGAAGTACAATAAGGCGTTTATTTGGTGGTTTTATATAGTTTTGTCCTAGACATCTAACACAGAATTCAGAGACTAGGATGTTTCTCCTTTAAAATTAGCAAAAAAATCTCAGAAGGGTAAGCGTATCTGGGGAAGGCTGCAGGTATAATCCAATTTGCATTTGGCAGAGATTTGTAGTTAAGGACAATAATCAAGAACCATGTTTGTAATTTTAAGTGCCTCCACTGCATTTCACATTACCTCTAAGCTGCCATTTGTCAGTCTCAGACAATTTACTCGGGTCTATCATTACCAGAATGGATTATTAACACTATCTGGCCTATGGAAAATTTTTAGTCTTTTTACCCTGAAGACTTTAACTAATACTATGATTAGGAAAAACCAAGAAGTCCATGTAAGCACATAACCAGAAGGGTGACATGGGATTGTTTCAAATACTCCACCACTCTATCTAATTCTCTGTGTAATCTAAGCAAGTAACTGTTCTTACATTCTAAATAGCCCTATTGTAAAACCTGCACTTACTAAGTAGACTTATCCTTGCTACGTCTGGTCTTTTTTATCCAGACTTTTTGAATGAAACAAGCAGGTATTTAATACAATTATATTGATGGGTGAGAGAAGGAAAGATCCCCATATAGTTTAAAAATATTCCTATATTAAGTTCCATTAGGCAAGGAAATGAGAGCAGAATGCATCACACATTGTATCTGAAAGAACAGAACTTAGTATGTATGTGCAGGAGATCACAAAACAGGAATGTAAAAAGCATCCAAATCTAAACAACTGCATTTTTACAAATAGTTTAGTGCTGCTATGTGTTTTTTTGCCATCATACAGAAAATCTAAAATTAACAGCAAAAGCATGGCTTTTAGAGATTTATTCATAGATTTATAGATTTATTCATAGATCAATCACCTCAGATATTTACATTCGGTTTCTTCTAAGTTCAGTATGACTTTTAACTCTCTAAATACATATGTTGTAGAAGTTGCTTGGTATCACCATGAATTTCATAAGTAATACAAGTTTTGTTACAATGTCTAGATTGTAGGGCAGAAGAATTACAATGTCTACAACATGGCAGTAACCTCTCAGTGAAAAGGGCTTTTTAATAATATTTTCCTAAAGTAATCTGATTTGATAAAAAATAAAGTACAATTCTATCCATGATGTTTCACACTGTGCTGAAGTCTTATTTTGATTTTCTCTACACTTTCCATTAGGGAAAGGGGAGCATTGTCAAAAGCAGGACAACCACCATCTTCTGTTATGAGGAGCTACTGGAATATCTCATACCTGTAAATCTTGTGGACTTTTATTTGATTCATAGATCAGCTTTGCACCCTCACTTTAAGTAAGCACCATACCTCACCCTGTATTCTCAGGGTTAATCTCCTTATTCAAAATATTTGAACTCGTATCTTTCATAAAACAGATGTTGTCTAAGTTAATATCAAAAGCTTTAAATCACAGATAGTCCTTTAATCAGAGTAAAGTTACAGGAACAGATTATCAAGTAGAGTAATTCCACACTTAATAAATTCAAAATACAGAAGCATTTTTACCACTTCAAAATCTGAAAAAAAATTACAACTATTGGAAATCAAAGATACTGCCTTTTCTATGGTTTAGAAATGTCAGTTTATAGAAATCTAACATCTCTAAAAGACAACACATAGCACAGATTTGAAAATGGATACTTTATCTGAAAGTACTAAAACCCAGCATAGGGAGTGAAGAGTCTAATAAAATAATGAGATCCAGAGTCAAAGTTGCCCGAAAGCCAACCATTCTCCATTCAAACAGTTGACATGATGGCACCAAACACATTATACATACAAAAGACAACTTCTTTCTTAAAGCATAATCTAATTTTTCAGGCTCTCCGAAGTATAGGGAGAAGCAGTTTAGAAAAATCCAACACGCAATCAAGAAAAATCCAACACGCAAGCAAGAACACTTCCTTAGTTTCTCCTACATATACAAATAGGATCGCATTTGGATATATCTTTATCACCTGCAGTACAGTTTCACTCCATTTTAGTTGGCTTCTTTGATTCTGATAGATAGCAGACTGTAATCCACTAAACCATGGCCAAAAATGTAAACAAAACCATCTTGTTAAGCCATACTAAGGAGATTTCACAAGGAAAAACGTGCTATGCTAAAAGCTTTAAAATTTATGGCCGGATAATATACCACTGTGGGAGTTAACTCAGTTTTTTCAGTGATGTTCAACTGCTGCATTAACAGGACAGCTTTAACAATGAATTTAGAAGTTTTAATAAATAACTGTTTCACGAAAAAGAAAAATGTTGAATCATCTTAAGCCTAGATGATGACGATGATTATTACTGTCTTTTATTTTAATTACTAAACTGTTGTTATCTCAACCCATGGGTTTTACCTTTTTTTGACTCTCGTCCCCATGCCACTGAGATAATGGGGAGTGAAAGAGCAGCTGCATGGTGCTTAGTGGCCAGCTGGGGTCAAACCATTACTGATCAATTTCCCTCATGGAATTTAGAATAAAATATAGGCAAAGCAGAGCAACTGGGACACCAAAATTGGGGTTTTTTTAGTGAACTCATCTTCACTTACATAGCAACTTCAAACAATTACCAGTAACAATCAGCTTCAGTAAGTAGCATATGGACAGAAGAGCAAACAAGTTGCCACAGTGATCTGTGCTGCAGTAATTCACTAAGCTTCCTTTTGCTAAGACCTGAATGTTACCTTACTTTCACACACTAATTAGTGGTTTCTAAACCAAGGCCCATTTGGGAAAGACAAACCATATTTTGCATGTTAAAAAATAATAATAATAATGTTTGAGTACATAATTTCAATAGACTAAAGACTTGGCATGCTGTAGCTTTAACATCTGGGTTTCAGGAAGACTACCAGGAAAACAACACCACTACCTAATCAATCAGCAGCACACCCTACCAAAGTTACTTAGAATGGAGTAATTCCACACAACTCTTCTGCAGCACATTCCTCCCCAGGAATGATAATATCAATCACTTCAAAGTCCCTTTTATGAATTCCTATTGTGCCATAAACCAAGGTATCCAGATTTCAGTTAGGGATCTACTCTGCAGAATTACCGCTTACACAGTTCTTAAAATTCCTGCCCATTCAGGGAATATAGGATCCAGAATTCCTTCTTGTAACAAGTACACCCTATGCTGTCCAAAGAAAATATAATGAGCAACCTTCCAACAAAAAAAACGCAGTTTACATGCATGCTTTCATTTTATAAAATCATGTAGGTAAGTAATGCAATTAGCGTATCTGTTTAATAAGAGAAGTAACCACACAAAATTGTCCTTTATATTTAGTTTGGCAATCTAGATTTCCAAAGCAATTCTTTCCCCAGTAATACCAGTAATGCTGCACCTATTTTTGCAGTAGTAAAGGTGCAGAATTACATGGATGCAGTAAGACTCAGAGTGCTGCACTACATTCATTCATGCCCCATACAGGCACTGTCAATTAAACTGACTTTCCTACAGCCTCACATCTTACATTGCTGGTATACCAGGAGGTCACACAAGAATAGCACGAAACAATGGACCCTCCATGAATGACTGATGAAGAATGTGAAAGAACATAAATCTCTTCCATGCTACTACCATGCTGTAGTTGCACACACACATTATAGCCTCATTAAGAAATACAGCACTGTTAGAAACCCTGACTCAAACAGCAATCCAAAACTAACAAAGTATTTTCTCTGTAACAGCATTTCATAAAAAATAATAACCTTTAGAAGCTCCTAACACCCTAGCTCAGGTACCTGATTCAGAGTTTCCATACTTACATCTTCCCCAAAATGGGAGAGAGAGGAGAAACTGAATGGGTGCCTGGAGAGGAAGGGAAGAGGGATCAACGAGACGAGGGAGAAGGTAATTCCATCTTTATCTCTCTGCCAGATTCAAGCTGATTTATCTCCCTTTTCAGGCAGCTTAGCTTCTGTCTGGATCCTCCTGCTGCATCCAAGTTCTTTGGCACATGTACCTGCTATGCTTCCATCATGGATGCTGTTTTCTGTGACTGTAGAAATTAAATTAATTTACTGGAAGTGGTGTAAGTATAGAAAATTAAGGAGCTTGAGGCCACTATGAGGCAAAGAAGAATCAGGAATGAAGCAATACAAACGTTCTAATGTTTAATACCTTTTTTATACTTTGATATTACCATTTGAGTCTTCATTATCCTCTAGCTTGCACTGCAGTTGTACTTCTCTTTACTGTTCTCATAAGAAAACTGGCACTGCCAGGTGTTTTATGTCCAGAATAATGACCTCAGGGTAGGCAGCTCCTTATGCACTGCCTGTAAACCACTTGTTTTTATAATGAAGCACAAAACAGAAGTCTGATCTCAGATTTCTGTTTCATTCTCCTCATTTAAAGTTCTAGAAATATTTAGGAACAAATATCTTGGCATATTCTGACAAATATCCTGAGATGTTCAACATGTGGTACTGCAGACCCTGTTAGCAAACAACAGTATGTGGAGTTAACATCACTACTGAGAGAACAGTCCTCTAAGACAGCCAACAGCACAGTCACAAAAACATTGAGATGAAACATGATGACATTGACAGAAAAACCACAAAATGCCTGATCAGCAGTGTCTGCATTAAATTCAGCACTGTAACCTTTCCTAAATGAAGAGCTTGAGGGTCCTAAGACTGTCTAACTTGATAAGAGTTCTCCTCTGCCTGACTAATCTAAAAGACTGCTTAAATAGCCACATGCTCTTCAGCTGCTTGTCTTGCAAGCCATCTGACTCCAGAGGAGGAAAGGATTCTGTCTTCTCTAGACAAGACAGAAAAGTCATGAAAAATAGGAGATGGGACAGGAGTGCCACCTTACCAGTTCCTTAACCTATTCCTGTTGCTTACTGAATAGCCTACCACAACTGAGATTATTGGAGAAAGGCAGACTCCTCCATCCTTTTTAATTGTCTGAGAGCAGAGCAGACAAACCAAGCCCGGCCAATGCACTGATGGGACAGCTGTGTCCCCCAAGATGTACAGACTTGAAGGAATGAAAGAAACAAAGGATAACATGCTCAAGATGTCCACTCACTTCCTTCTCTCATTATTTAACTTTGGGAGAAAGCTACACTGTAAACAGAGTCAAAATTCCAGCTGAAGGAGGCACATACTCATCCCAGGCTTTATGCAAGAGTCTTCTCTATCAGACCTTTGTGGAACCTGCCCACAACCCTTCCAAAGAAAAGACATGTCGTGCAACAAAAGGGAGGCAGCTGTATTGCTATGAGGTCCTACCTCAGACTCTTACCAAGAGTCTTCAAAAGATCGTGTCACAAAGTCAGATCTATCAAAGTGAAAGGTAATACTTCAGGATATTATCAACACTAATGAAGAAATTTGATACATGAAAGGAAGATCCTTAAAATTCAGCAGGGCTCTTTCCCTATACCTTGAAGGTACTCCCTTCTTTCTTTCATTGCCAAAGTCCTAAATCCAACTCAAAAGAAGTTTGCAGACATTGGGGCGAAGAAAATATTTCTTAAACTGAAATGGGACATACATATGATAATTTAAGATATGAAGATTCAGGGGTTTAAGATTTTAGGGTGCTTAGCTGGAGATGCACAATATTCTTAATGATTTTATAAAGGTAGGGAATATAACAGAACATTTAGAAGCACACCTGTACCTCGCTAATACACCTGGTTGCTAAGCAAAAACCATTAAGACAGGAAGAATATTGTATAAAACTAGTAAAGCAAAACATAAGAATGTGGATCATATTGTGTGAGCTCAGCAAAGCAAAAGCATCTGTTCTTGGCCAAACCAAGGAGACCTTGAAGAAAAGCCAAAAAGCTGAAGAAGACATCTAACTTCATCCCAAGGCCCCAGCCCTGACCACTACTCAAGAATATTGGAGGCGTGGACAAACTGAAAAGAGGCAGAGAGCAGGCAGGGAGCGGGTGGGACTGAGGGGTGTGGATGTGTATAGTTAGTGTGTATTTAAGCATGGAACTTTTGTCTGCTAGGTGTGCATGCCTTGGTGGAAACTATTCCCCATGTACCTCCAGCTGGAATAAAACATACCTGCTTTACAATTTCTATTTGTAAAGTCCTTGTTCCACACATCAAAACTTTTAGTCTTACCCGCTTTTGCACGTGCCCAGGTTTGGTGGACAAAATTATTGGTTTATAAATTCTGGATACAGATGTATTAAAGAAATAAGATTTTATTATATGAGGTAGAGAAAAATTAAAGAATATTAAAATACAAAAAAATCCACAGAAGAAAACACAACCACCACTTCCCAAAAAAAACAAAACTCACAAAAACACACACCCACAAGTCCCATCCTCCTTCAGGCAAAAACAAAACAGAGAGAACTTATTCCCGTTTCAATGTCCTAAAGTGCAGCTGATTGAGGTAGGTAGCAGGGGGCTTTAATGGCCATGGGGGCCAGCGACAATGATGAATGGAAGATGTGTGCTTGTTGTCTGTAGCTGGCTGGTCTCTGGAAACAAGCCACGGGAGCGGAGGGACAACCAGCAAAGCACATGGTGGTTTTCAAGATAGTGGATGCTGGAAACCCAGGCACCAAAAACCAGTTCCTTCCTCCAATGATCTCCAAGGAGCAAAAGAGAGAGAGGCTGGGGAATCCTCTGACTGTATAGTCCTCAGGCTCTCCTAGAATCCCCTATCCTGTATGCCTCCTCCAGATCACCCCGAGGAGGGGCGAACTCGCTCCTCGCCGAATTCAAATTGGTCTCTCTGGTCCCATCCTGCCCCTGTCTCCACCCCAGCTCCCCTTCCAGGCTCCACCACCAGTCGCACCAGCCGAAGCCGCATGGCAAAAGAATGGCAGCCGGAGCCACCCTCCCCCAGGCGGCTCGCCCGTAGCAGCCACCTGCAGCCACTGTGCCCCTAGGGGAGCCTGGTCCAGTTGCCGCCACCACCAGGCTCTCATTGCCACCGGGGCCAGGGGCACCCTCAGGCAGACCCCTGCTCCCCCCAGCGCCTGGCCCATGCCAGGGCCAGCCACAGACCTGCGGCTGGGCCCAGCAGTGGTTGCCCATGAGAAATGCACAAAAATCACCGTGCCAGCACTGCGGCCACATTGCCTGCCCCTGGTACTCCTGGCAGTCCCAGCACCTGCATGGCTGACACACCACGGAAGAGGCCCTGCCAAGCTTGGCGCAGTGGCACTCCCAGGAACTTCCGGCTCCCCTGGATCCTGGTGCCAAGAGGCACAACTGCCCACCCGCTCCAGCCAGGAGCCAGCAGCCGCCGCTGCCCGCACCCAGGCAGCCCCACTCTGCCGGGCTGGGACCCAGTTGGGATCCCGCTGCCAAAACCCCTCAGGGGCATGCCCACTGTGGCGGCAGGAGCAGTGCACCCCCAGTCCCGGGGCCTGCGACCTCCCCCTTTCATGGCACTGTACCCGTCGCTACTCCACATCTGGGAGGTGAACTGGAACACCACCGAGAACTGAGCTGGCGTCCAGAGCACCCAGGGCCCGCTAGACGACGGCTCATTGCCACGGCCACAGCCACTCGCCTGGAACCGGCGCTGCTGCCAAGAGCCACAGTAACCCATCCACAGTGCCCAAGAAAACCCTGCAGCAATCCAGGGAGACACCACACTGGGACCAGGCACCGCAGAAGCCTCTCCTTCTCAGTAATCCTAGTTTTCCTTCAGTATTTTCAGGCATTCTTGGCTGTCTTCATGGCTAGCTCTTCGAACTCCCCTTTCTCCATCCTCCCTGCTCCCAGCCCCATACACTTCTCTCCAGCCCCCCTCCTCCCCATCTCCCCCAAAGAAGAAAAACAGACGGACCGAGACAGGACAAAAGGAGGGGCGGGGAGGGGAGAGGAGGGGGAAAGATCCTTTATTTAAATCTGATTAATAAAAAGGGAAAGTTTTTTTACAAACCTCAGCTAACCCACGACAGCACGAGTTCCCCTGAAGTTTCTTTAGTTAAGAGGAGCTGGAGCACTTTCCCCTTCCATGCTAGCTGAAGGCATCTTGGCATTTAGACAGCAAATTCTGCAGTCAGTCTCCCTCCTAGGTTCACAGCTGTTTCAAGGCCGCAAGACTCAGAGATCCATTCATTAGGAAATAGCTCAGCCAGCAATTTCAGATTTTTTGCCAGGCATACAAAGTAAAATTTTCGAGACAGACCAAGCTTTACTGTTAGTGATATCCCTAACCTAGAAGTCTAGTAGACTTCAGGAGTTTTTACAGCTTCACATCAGAGTCAAGAAAAGAAAAATGATTATATCAAGTGTGCTGGTCTGGTAACATGACCTTATGTTAATTTTATTATCATTAAATGCTTAAGGAGTGACATACATACTACATATTCAGAAACCAGAAATACTTTATGCTAACTAAACAAGCTACAGTTACTAAGTCATGGTACAAACATGGAAAACTGAAGATCAGTACGGTATCTTGTAAAGAGCAAACAAAAATGTTGCAGATCAACAAAACACAAAGACACAACTTTTTATGGAAATTATTTGAGAACTTGTTTATAGTGAGGAAGCAGTGGATTTATGCACACCAGTCAACAATTTACGTGTAAGTTTTCCATGGCTTCTCTTTTGCATTACGAAAAATGAATTCTCTAACAGTTCCTACCCTACCTTTAATAGCAGCTTGCCTAAAAAAGCAAAGTAACTGAAAGCTCTCTTTTGCTAACAATTCCAAGTTTGTTCATAAGTCAGGCCTAAGCTGTTTGCTTTCCAGGTGAATAAAGTCACTCCCTCATATAAACTCCTGCTCAAAAATCTTAAGACAGTCCATATCATACTATAGTGGGTTTAAAGTTAAAGTTTTCCATTTTCTGGGGGAGGGGAAATGTTTGTCTGTTTTGTTCAACTGTTAAAACCTCTTCTCTGTTTTCCCAACAGCAAAGTAGACTGAAAAACAGTGGCCAAGGATGACCCCAGCACCTGAGGAGCAGCTCTCACTCCTTTCCCCCCTCTCCTGGGGCTGGGCAGGGACTGGAGCTGCCTCTGCCTGCTCCCTGCCCAGGGCCATGCAGGGACTGGGGCTGCCTCCACCCGCTCCCAGTGGGAAGCAACCCCAGAGTGGTCCTGTGGCAGTGGGGGCGGTCTGGACATGGTGGACTCAGGCGGGCAGCGGCGGCCCCTCTTCTCTCAGCAAGAGCAGTCACGTGGGCAGTTTTGGTGAGAAACACCATCTTGGCCTCATGACAGGATCCCGGGGGGGCGGTGCTGAGCACAGCCATCCAATGGGAGGATGGCACGCCTGGGAATGCTGCTCCAAAATCTGCCGGATCGAGAGCCCATAAAAGCCACGAAACACAGAAATTCGGTCCTTTTCCCAGCTCACCATCATCAGGATAGGATCAGCTGCTGCCCCTCCTGGTCCCTCCCAGTTTCCCTCACTCTGCAGTACCACCAGAGCTCCAACAGTGACAGCAGGTGACCACCCAGCAGCAGCGCAAGTGGCATCTTTCCCCTTGGGTTTCCCTGGGGGTTGCTTTGTTTTTCAGAGATTCCGAGACCGGGATAACACCATCTCTGAGGTGGCTCTCCCTCCTTTCCTCTGCTCCTCAGCCCACCAGCCTAGCTTGGAGGAGCAGTTTGGTTTTTTAATTTTATTATTTTATTGCAAATATTGTCAAGTTGTTATTTGTGTGTTTGGTTAGTGCCTCAGTGGGGTCCTATAGTTTTATAGAGCCCATAGAAAATAAACCTGTTTGCGGTTATTTGCCTCTATTAAGTCTTTCATCACTGTTGCACCCCTTAGTGTCTAAACCAGGACATATCATGCGGATGGCACTGAGCACCCAAAATTTGTATATGGAAGTCCGTACTGCAGATAATTTAACATGATGCCTAGAGACTGCTCTCAAAACAGGACACTAAAGCATCAATGTCTCAAAACTCTATTAATTATTTACTGCCCTTATTTATTATCAGGACCCTTACAGGTAGAATAGGGAAAGTTCCTACACTTTCCCATTTGGCTTCAGTCTGATTTAATCAAAAAATTAGATAAGCAAATACCCAGGAATTGTATGTCAGCACCTTATGCCAACATTCTTGGACAACAAGACCACTGAAATTGCCTGAGCTTAGGGCCAATTACTGGGTTAGACACCACTGCTGAGGTTACAAAGACGGTTTATGATTTATAATGGTGACCTGCTTCCATTGGTTAGTGTGTTAACAGCCCACATACTGAAATGTGTAGCACTGGGCAGAGGAAGCAGCTGCACAGACATTAGAGGGAAGACAACAAAAAAACATGGTCCTTATAAGAAAAGAGACTGGAACACTTACACGAAGAAAACGGACAGTGCAAGAAGACTAACTTGCACACACAGAATTTTCTTCCATCCTTCAAAATCCTTCTCTTTTCACATTGCAAAGAGTTGGCATTCTTTGACCATCATTTAAATTTGAGGTTAGTCTGTCAGAATTTAAGACCTAATACACAAAACCCAAAATGCCCAAGGTGAAAGGAATCCGGTACAGCTCTAAACACTTACAAATATATATTGTTAAACTGAAAATCCAGTTGATATTCAAGCCTCAAGCAAACAAAAAAAAACCCCATTACTCCCAGAATTACCAATATAACCTTTTGCTCAAGAAAATATAGCCTGAAGTCTTACACAGAAAGACGGAAGGGAGATGAGCATGGAAACTATTCTTTTAAACATTTAAAAAGAATCTGTGCTACACCTTATTGATGCACAGCATAAAGCAGAATTAAGTACATAAGTTTCATTAAATATTTTTCTTCTACTTCCATCAATATTTCCTTGTTTCAGATCAAAGTCAAAGAAGAAACACAGCCCCTGGAAGCAGCTAATTTGCATATACACAGAAAAAAAAAATCATTTACTCCCCTAAAAATGGCCTAGACTTGTGCATGATGTTCAAGTACCTTTAGCACATCTTTACTATTACTTCATCTGCTCTGAATTTTAATCATGGAAATGGTCAAGTTATTTTTTATTTGAAAACATCACTTGCAAATTAATGCACCTTACATACTCCTCCAGACAGACAGACAGATAGATAGATAGATAGACAGACAGACAGACGTATTTATCCTGGGTAAAACCAGATATTATTCCATTAACAAGGAACAGGGAAGAGGCAGGGTGAGACCAGGGAAGATTTCAATTACCTCAAATACATACCAACAGATATTGAGCAAGAATGAGTTAAAAAGAAAAAAAAAGAAAAAAAAAAAGCTAAAACCAGACTTTTGCAGATTGCACAAGACAATGAATCACAGAGAGAGAGCAGGTTTCAAATCGCTGTTACCAGCACAATTGAAGCTAATGTGCATCTAGGGGATACATTTTTCTTTGCATTTGCCATTCTATAACATTATGGATTTATAAAAGCAAAGCCTCAGAAAAAAAGATCAATGTATGACAGTTCTCTTTGATCTCTTGGTTTACTTACTTCTGCAAGTGAGATCAGATTTTAAAAGCCACAAGAATTTACCACTTTCAAGTGTTTTAACTTTTCATTAACTGGAAGAGTAGTACTCGATTACAAGACAAATTCAGAAGGTAGAGCTTATTTTATTTTTGCAGACTTAAGCTTGTTGCACAACTAATAGGAAATTCAGTACTTCATTTATTCAAGTACATGATTTCTTAGTAATATTGGAGTTGTGGGAAAGAAAAGATGCTTAAGCGAGTTGACCTATTTTGCTCTGGAATGAGTAGAGCAACATCTCCACTCAAATTCCAGGAACAGCTACTAGGAGATAAATTCATTTTCCTTTTCATGTTTATTCACTTGACAAGCATGACCCTGAGCATTGACCAAACAAAAAACATATTGCCCTTTCTCAAACAAATTGAGATTTGCTAATGATTACAGGAAAGGAAGACGGAACTGTTTACTCTGATTAAAATTAGTGGTCCTTGATACTAAAAAAGAAAAAAAAAGTTAAAATTATAAGTAAGGATAAATACAGTGGAAGTGCTTAAAGCTAAAAATATGCAGCTTTTTTTAGGCAATTAACCTGCAAGTAGATATATTGCTTTGCAGATGATATGATACGCTATGAACTCAGTTTCCTGAATGGGAAATAGAAATTAATATCACGTATAATTTTTGAGTATTTATTTTGAAATATCTAAACTGTGACTCTGAAACAAAATATTATGAAGTTGCCTTTTTTGCTGTTGTTGGTTTTTACCACTTCAAGGGCATTCTGTGTAGGATTTGTTATTCCTACTTAAGATTTGATCACAGTATTCAGAAGGCATGATGGCAGAGAAAGCTAGAGATCGAAAATTAACCAATATACTGTGGCTAAAAAAGTTTCTCTAAGAAGAAAAATATAAAAACTTCACTGGATGACCATAATTGTGGACAACAAAGTTGTTGTTGCTTTCATTTCTGAGGGCAAAATATTGGAAATTAGAATAATAAGAGAAGAACAAAAAATTACTTGCCATGTTGTTTTTAAATAAGTAGTCCTACAGTACTGTTATCAGACTGTTTCATCCTCTGTGAACAGAGTGAAGGGCAGGAAAAAAAAAAAGAAAACACAAATACCAGAGTAGCATAGTAGATGTCTTTTCTGATTTGCTTATGGCAACAATCAATACATTGCAAGATAAAACTGTTTCACTGACAGGACTGGTCACACAAGGGTTAATTATTGGAGTATGAAACCACTGAGAACATCTGCCAAGAAAACAGCTCCACAAGAACAAATTACTACGAAGTTGTATTTGCCTATTTATATTCAATTTCTAATTCTGCGCAGGTAATCACTACATGCATTAGTGTATCAAATACAATCCAAGATTTCAATCTTATGACCCAGACATGCTAAGGAAAGGAACAGACATCACTATAAACTGGTCATTTCTTTGCTACTAAAAATAAACTCTTTTCCCTAGATAATAGCTTACTGTTCATAAAATTTGCCTTCTCCGGGAAGTAGTTGTATCTGAAGTAATGGAGCACCCTAAGAAAGAACAGGGAAATGAAAACAACTTTTCAGACAAACACTGTTGACTCACACAGAAGCAGCTTGAAACCAAAGCACCCACTCATGGAAGAAGGGGGTCTCTTGATCAAAAGACAGATATAATCAGGGCCAACACAGGGCTTACCTGGAGGTGTAAGACTGCAAAGGGGCAGCACCTGAACCCTGGAAGATCCTGAAATTCCCAGAAAACCAGTCAAAGCCAAAAAGGGACACCGGGAGAAGCAAATGACAGAACTCATAACAAAAGCAGGAATCTTTCCCTCTCCAGAAGCAGCAGAAAAATAGCAGGAGGATCAGTCTGAGTAAAAATACATATACAGGTGGTACCAAAGCACATATGACAATGAGTTTATGTTAAGTTTGTGTAGTTTAATCCTAGAAACACAACCCTGATTTACAGACAATTCTCAATACATGGCAAGCCTATGTGCACTCACCAAAACCCAGGAGTGATAAGACACACTTTAGACCCCTTATGCCTGTTTTGCACCAAGCAGACTGCTTTTGCTATATTCTGATCTCTTATACAATCCGTTGGTTGATTTTCAAATAACTACATCATTAACAACTTTTGAAGGGATGGCCACAGAGAATGTATAATTAGGTCTTCCTTATACGCACTTACGATGTTTGAGTTTTCTGAAATCTGTACATACCACAATTATAAACATGTTTTGGACAAAGACAATTTTGTTTCCAGAGTCTCAAGAGAATAACACTTACAACTGGGTTCTAAAATTAACTGCACACTAATATTCATATTACTGTAATTCATTACATATGATGACTCTATTAATGAAAGGAACTTATTTCAATTTTATGAATGGTGATCAGGTACTACGAATCAGAGTATCAGGTCTTGTGTATTGCAAGGACTATCCTACCTTAGTTACTATGAAGTCTACACAAAAATAACATCTTTTCCTGCCCCACTTTACAAGTGAAAGGTGGACCAAAACCTTTCTGTATGGATTACTTCTTCACCTCCAGCTCTGTTCTCTTCCTACTATTCATAAGAAAATCAGTGTTTCCTGCCCATGTCAAGACAACGCTAAGGCAGCATGGCTTTTGTAGCACAAGGACAGCAGAGCAGTGACAGCAGCAGGAAGACAGAAAATAAAATTCAGGTCAGAAGGTATGTCTCAGGTCATCCACTCAGCCTTCTGATCCCACATCTTCACCATCATTCAACCATAGCTCAACAAAAGCAGCTCTCACAAAATCCACTCTTAACTGAAATTACACATGCCCTTTTCCAGACTACATGGCAAGTGCACATCTAAACAACCCCCTGAGCAGAGAAATTTTTGAAGTTTCTATGAACCATCCCCCTCAGTGCACTTTCTCCAGTCCACAGTGAAGCACACCCCGAGTGAAGCACTACACCAGCCTCCGCTTTGTGACCACTGCCCATCTGGGTTCAGGAGTATGAACCAAAAAGCCATCACAGTTCCTTCTTCTTAGTGAAACAAAGCTCAGGACAGATGTGCGCGAGTTGTAATAAATCATGGAAAACTTGCAGGTGACCAGGAAACTACAGCACATGAATGTTTTGTGTTGAAGCTTAGCTGAGAGGAGATACCGTGGAGAAGCACATTCCCAGGCAGGCACACATATGCCTTATGTGTGTTTTACAGTAACAACTTACAGTAACAATTTTTGAACTTGGCAGTAGTTCTTCCAAACACACACTTGGGAAAAATCCAAAATAATCACTAAAATGTCAAAATTTGCCTCATGTCAGAAACTGAAAGAGTACCTTCTTCCTAACTGCTGCTGATTAACTTCTTACCAAGTTGGCATTTAAAACAGTGATAGTAACATTTTAAATTACCTCTCATGGAAGACTCCTGTAAACCAAGTGATACCTGCAATTATTTCAGCTTTGGTATTCTGGGTTTTCTTTAGGTGGGGGTTTTGGGTTTTGGGGGTTTGTTTGGTTTTTCTTCTCTAAGGGAGCACAGCAGGACAAGGGGGAATCAAGAAACACACAAAGGAAAGGCCAGTGTGTCAGTAGGAAGAAAAAATCCCTGGTTTGATCAAAGAAAGCACTAAAAGCTACCGACCTTTCAATTAAAGGCTTTTTAAACTCTTTGGTTACATACCATTTACTCAAACATCAACTACTTGTAAACAAAATGTTTCAGGCTAATCAGGAATGTTACTTGTCATTAGCCTGTGACCCACTGCATCACTCTTTGGTAATCTGTTTATTTACAGAACAAAGATATAGAACAATGACATAAGCAACAAGAAAAATGTATTTCTTCAAGTCATGTACTCTGTCCACATTGACTGAATCCTTAGGACTTATACAAGACTTTGCAAGACCTCTTTTACTCACTAATGCACTAAAAATCAAGAAAAGCTTGTACAAACATAATACAGGTTAAGTTCAGTAACTTTGTTTTTCTCCTTTCATGCAATATTTAAAAGTTTTCTATAAAGACAACAATCGTGTTTAATGACAACTAATTTAAGTTATTTGAAAACATATAACTACTATCCCCAGAAAAACTACATTACTTACCAAGGTTACCTAAGATGGAAAGCAGGGCCTAACAACACAAGTAGAAAGTATGACATGCTTGCAGCTGAGGCAAAAAAATACCTACTGTGATAAAAATAACCTAAAGCCAGATGCACTTTTAAAGGAAAATTTATTTCTCAATAGACCAGAATGTATAATGTTAAAAAAAAAGAAAATCCACTGAAAGTTCAGTTTATGAACACTATATAAAACATCCAGGTAATTTCGTTAACATACCAAAAAAACAACTAATTTGTCTGCACTTCTGGGTACCAGAACCCATTATTTTCCTTGAATTTACTACTAAAATGTGACACAAATTATGCAAGTTTATCAGATGCAGCCTCCTGGGTCTCTTGAGCACCAACTACAATAAAAAAATCAGTTTCTATTCTCTAACATGCAACAAACTAAGCAAATATCACAACTTAAAGTTATGCTGAGAGATATCAATTCAACACTCTGACTGGATAACATTTGCTTTTAATCATGTATACAAAAAAAAGCAAGTTTATGACACATGACTAAATACTGAGAGCAAATCTCACAGTGCAGCTGAAACTTAACAGAACATTTAGATACCTGTATATGTAGTACTGTCATTCAAAAAGGTAATTGCAAACCAGAACAAGTCCAACCACAGCAAAGGGGACATACCAGACACACATATTTAAGGCAAGACATCAGGCTACTTCCATCAGTCTATGAAGTCAGTTAACAAATACTCAACTGGAAGCATTAAAGATTATTTAAAACACAAAGGAAGTCATGACTAACAAGCAAACCTCTGCTGCTGGACACCTGTGCTCTGTGCACTGCTGTACAATCAGTAACACCTCAGAGTATCACTCTTGCTATGAAAGGTACCCTGCAATGAGACTGGCATCAAGTTGTGTTCATCAAAGAAGTCAAAGGTCCCTTCTTGTAGGGAAGCCAGACTTAAGAGAAAAAGCTAACAATAATCATCCAACCTTGCTACAACCCACTAAAAATCGACATAGTTTAACTAAGGTCTCCCCTTGTACTCTTTTTAACACTGCCAACTTTAGTTTGTTTTATATTGCCGCAGGTGAGAAGCTCATTTCCTTTTAAAAACAGATAGACTATTTTTAATACTGTTCACTGCCTGATTAATATAGCTTCATGGGAAAAAAAAAAAGAAGCAATTGTCACATGATTATTCTACCAGAAAGAGGGTAATGAGATATATCTTCTCACCATAATGTGGAATCCTATAAACTGGTATCTAGACACACATTTGGGTTTTTGCCCTGTAGAATGTGGCAAATAGCCATAACATGACTAATAAGGCGTACCAATGCAGTCAATTATGGAACACAAAGCCACTGGAAAAAGTAAACCAAATACACTTCAGTAATATCTGCCAGGAAATGAAGGGCTTTTTGGTGTTCTTGCATATTTTCTTTTAAGGGGAGTGGTGGAGGGTGGGAAGTCAAGGTACTCTAGAAGAAACATTCACTCAATCCATTCTTTGTGACTGAACAAATGTATTTATATTCAATTACTTCATTTTGCTGTATGCACAATCTGCTATCCTATTCTATACCATATATTGAAGCTAGATATTTGATTTCTGACTGCTTTTTGTAAGGATTGTCATCAGCTTCATGCATGTTCTCAAGCCAACTAAGTGACAGCTATTTGATCTTGAAATGGCTTGATTTTTTTTTTCTGGTTTTAAATACCAATTTTTAGAGCCTGAAAATGCTAAATTCCTCAGGAGTAGTAATTAGCCATTGGTAATTTTTGCTCATGTAAAATAAAAATGTATAAAGAAAGAACTTTTTAAATAATTAAACACCCTTCCTGAGCAATAAAAGAAATAACTGATTCCCAAATATATTTAATTGAACCTACTGCTGTTTCAAATTCAATTTTTCTTTAATTGGTAACTGCAGTACATGTGAATTATTAACCAGCAATCCCCAAGAACAGGATATAAAATAAAAAGAGAAAAGGCTTCCAATGTAGCTGGAAGATAAACTTGCTTTTTTTCAAGACACTCTGTAGAATTCTCACGCTGTGCTGTTTTTATTACCATCTACCTGAAGTTCTGCTGGAAGGTTTCCTCTAAGGAGCCCACAGATATCAGCTTGAGGATGACGGTACTAGGGGATTTGCCTTCTCTGAAATGTTAAAGATTAGTAGAAGGGCTACAGGCACAAGAATCTGTACTGTGACTTCTAAAGAAGCTGAAGAGTAAGCAAGAACTTTTCAAAGGTATCTCTGCTGACTTGTGTAACTGAAGCCAAGAACTGTTTCCCCATTACACCATTAAACAGACAAGAACTGGTCAGAGATATTCCAAGAAGCCAAACACCAAAGAACACAACTGCTTTATGTCAAAAGTGCAGAGCACATAGCATGTTTGCATAAGCAATGTCCTAGAACAGCAAGTGACCAGTATTCTACTACATTTTTATATGTTATGTTCTTAAGATGTCTACAGTTATTTCAGCTTTCCTGTGTTTAAACAAGGCTATTATCCTACTCACCAGTACAATTTGTTAATTGCGGTCAGCACTATGAACACTCAACATTATTCCAAATCTGATGCTGCTCGACATTTACCCAAAAAATGTTGACGAACAGACATTACTTTGGCAGTTGCCAGGTCTTGCTTCAGAAATACGTCAGCCTTCATTGCATACCTGAACTCGAATGTCAGTGACCAAGGCACATCTGGTACCACTGGGGGTTTTTTTTCTTTTTTAAATTAAAGTCCACTGGGTAAGAGGAGATGGCATTTCAGCTCTACTGGCTGAGGATCATCTCAGGTGAGATTGCACAAGTCTGTGAAGAGCACGCAAAAAAGAGTGTTTGTGGCAAAAGGATCACTCCGCAGGTCCAACAATATCCTAACTATCCTAACACAGCACATAAAACTTGACCTAACTGCCAGAAAGATGCAACTTGCTTCTTTTCTTTGGAAGAGCTCCCCAGGCAAAGAAATGCATAACCAAAATTTAAGAAAACCTGGACCCAGGCATATGCATAAACTTAGTGTCCATCTCCCCAAATAGGCATCCTTGGAATAATCAGCCTATCTTCTGAGCAGTACCTTCTGGTGCTGCTACAGTTCCTCGTCAGTTCACTTGTGTAACGCTGCATACCACACCACAGAAGAAGGTATGACAGTGTGAGCACAAAGATGTTTTTTCTAACCTACTCATTAAAAAAAAAAAAACAACAGGAAAACAGTAGTGAAAAGACAAGCAGCACAGGCAAACCAGGATGGCTTTGCTCTATACATGTTAATCACTTGCATGGAAAGGTAATAACAATTTCCCATACAGATGTAAGAGTGGTCGTGTTAAGCTGAAGCGTGAGGAATATATCGTGCCTAAGAGAGCTGGCTACCATGGAGGAAGTCAAATGCAGGGCTGGTCCAGCCTGGCACTAGAGGCAGCCAAAGCAGTTGCCAGCATTCCCAGCAAACACCCCCTAAAGAGTGGCAGAAGCAACAGGGCAGTGTCTGGGCAAGAAGCACAGCATGAAATCATGCTTCATTAACACCTACCCCTGGCACAGAAGAAATTACCCACCATGCTCTCAACTATTTTAAGAAAATATTTCTCCTGACAAGGAGGACAAAAAGGCACAGTCATCCTGCATATCAAGTGAAAACATATTTAATTAGATAAAATGTTGAAATATCTTGAGCTCAAGACATCAAATTGGCTTTCTATCTTAAGCAGCAAGTATCCTGTAAGGAGATTCCTCTTCCTCTCCTGCTTCCTCTGAGAAACATTCATCAACATCTACTTAAAGCAACAGGAAATTGTTGAATACTTAGATCTTTTCTAACTATTTTTTTTTATTTAGATTGGACACCATTACACAAGAGCTCAGCAGTTACAGATGTCCCCCCAGAGAGCACTGACACAGGAAGACTGCACAAGAAGAGCACTTTTTAGACAATGAAGAAACACAGCAACTCATTTGATTAGTCATCAGTTAATAAAATAACCATTTGAAAACAAAAGCCCCGCAAGCACAGCACCCTAAGGGATTTACCCACCAGCCTGTTCTCAATTTACTTCCTCAAGAAAAAAAGGCAAGTTTAAATGTCACTATAATCCCTGTTAAGGGTCTTCTGTGCAGTCATGGGAGAAACAAAAGCCTATGAACCTGGCAGGGGAAGGACACGACAGCTAACCCTAACTCTCCACAAGAGGGGCATGCTCTAAAGCTGCATCTACTGTGAACTGAACTTTGGCAATTCAATTACAGAAGCATCATTTGAATTTTAGAGTAGATGCATCCTCCAGGAGAAAATCTTGGTTATCTCTGGATTACAATTTAAGAGATACTTGAGGTCACTTTATGTCTGACAGTAAAAAGCCACTCTGCTGGAGAGTTTTGAATTTGGAAGAGAAGGAAATAAAATGAAAGCCTGGCCACTCCACAGGAGACTGCTCCCACTTTTTCTGTTCAGAAATCCACAAAGTGATTTCTGAACTTCTGGAGTAAAAGAGGAAAAAGGGATGTCTTTTGAGGGTAAATTCTTCAAACTCTTTTATCCTAGCTTTTGATGACTCCATATTCAGCTATAATCAGCACTAATATTTTACTGAGAGTTAGATTTATGCAGACTACTTTCTAATCTTTTCTAGGGATGGGAAGGGGACTTAGAATTTTTCCTTTGCATAATGGTCATGTAGGGTAAGGGGCAATTTTCACTTTAACTGTCAAACCCCAGGAAAACTTGTAAGCATTCTTTACAGTATGTACGTAAGTATACTTTCAAGCCAAAAAATGTGTGAATCACTATATCATTTTCTAGCACAAATCACTGTTTTACAAAATTGCAATCAAATATTTTCCTAAAACTCTGTCATCATATACGGATTACATGCTGGTCACCAAAGTATATTTTATTTTATAATCCCTGAGGGATACATGGAGAAAAACCTAAAAACATCCTGCATGATTTTTCCAGTTTCAGTAATTTAGCAAGCATTGTGCCTTCAAAGTAGTAAAACAGATTAATATTTTCATGTAGCATAATAACCACTCTGTAATTTCACCTCCTTACAAAAATTCTGTATCTCGCATTACTTATCCCAAAGACTTCTTGTAAGTAATTTAGGACTGTTAAAAATTCAAAAGGTTACATGTAACTGCTGCACAGTATGCACTGAACGGTATTTTGGCATGTGACCGTATATCATGCCCAAGGAAGCATCACAGGAATAATCTTGCTCAACTCAATATGAAGTTATAACTTAAACTGAATTTTTGCTAGCAATATTAAAACATTATGGGTTTAGAAACCTATTCAGTCAATCTCTGAAGAAAAATAAGCTCCGTGCAGAATAAGCTGCTGTAACAAAAGAACTTAAGCAGCTGTATGAGTTCATAAAACAGAAGTTGCTTAAAGACACCTAAACATGTTCATACTTAAGACAGACACTCCAAAATTGCTGTGCTACATAAAAGTGGCATAAGAAGAAAGAGTGGTGATCAGGGGAAGAAAAAAAATTGCTTTTTTACTGCATCACTTCAACAGCTCTCAACACTATAATTTGCCCATAGCTATGTCTTAATTACACAGTCTCATCATCAAGACTTTTGTAAAGGCTTTACAAACTTTCTGAAATTTTTATAGTAACTAAACCAAATGTATAACACATCAGTATAGCACAATATCACCTGAAGGATGTATCAGGTATTGGCTCAGTGTATTTGCAATTTGAAGAATGAAGCAATGTTTTCTTTCAACTAACCAGTCACCAACGCGTATGTTTAAAATTCTTCTGCAAGTTCTCACTTCTCTCTAGACAGCATAGGGAATATGTGGAAAATCCCTATTTGCATATTTTTGTGCTCTCACAGTACTAAGGTTTTCTTCAGCATTCAGACTTTGCTGGAAGCTTCTCTCGTCTTCCTTCTCTCTTTTTCTATTTACAGCCCAAGTTTGATGTTATGTTTCAGCTTTGGTTTCTTCCCTTCCCCATCTAGCACCACACTAAAAGCCCACCCTGCCTCTCTCCCTGTCTTTTTTTTTGCACACCACTCATGGGAAGCATTCCAAGAAAACTGCAAGGCTGCTCACCTTCACTGTACCAGAAGTTGCACACAGGTAGGTCACTTTCTCATTCTGTTTGTTCAGTGACCTGTCAGTACTAGCTGTGTGGCCCACTGACGCACAATTTAATCTCAGGAACACAGAGAGGCAGGTGACAGGTGCAACTCAAAGCAGTGCAAATCAGATTCCCCACACCAAACACGAATTTTAAGTCACAGACAAATAGCTCTCCAAACTACTCCACTCACATGTTTGTGCCCCCATATATGACGTTTCAGAGATTATATATTTAGCATCCCTTTCCATTTTACAAGATGGATCCAATTATTTCATAGATAATCCTTGCTTAACTCAGAGCTCTCTCACATCAGAAAAATGGCCAGAGGAGAGGGAACAGTCGCATCTTTATATATCACAAGGCATTTAAATACACAAGAGACTGATATTAACTATTCTACTAATATTCCTTGGGAAAGAGCAGAAGAAATCCTCAGTTTTATTTATCTGAACAGAAAAACATGTCAAATCTTTTATCTGCTACACCTGAAGCAAATCATAGCAGTAATGCAAATGTCACACAACCAAACAACACTTAAAAGTTAACGTGCAATTCTGTGACCAACATGGTGCTGGATCATCTGGCAAAACTAAAAGAGTAAGTAACTCCTTAAGATCAACATCTCATGTTCACCTCAAGAAACACTATTTAAAAATAAAATAATTTTACATAGAGTAACTCAAACCCACAGAAGTTCTGAGCATTAAAAGCTTCACTCAGAACAAACTACTAACTGACAGAAGTCCTATAGAAACACTTTCAATTTCCTGAATTTAATATTGGACATGCACTGCTGCTCTTTAACTATGTACACTTTCCAAACACACCTTTAGAATAGCAAGAGACACTGTTGGCAAGAAGAGGTCAAAGCGACTTCAACATATAGTTGGAACCAGATGATCCTTACAGTCCTTTCCAACCCAAATCATTTCAGGATTCTGTTTTCATGTCCTATATGATATTTAAGTCAAACTTAAGTCACTGACTCTCAAGTTTTACCTCCTTTAAGCTACAGGCAGCAAAGCTAATAGCGTCAGCTCAGGCCTACCTCTAACAAGTAGTAACGCTTTAATGGTTCCTTCACGTATCAGCATCTCATGGAAACATGGTCCTTTCTGTCTACATGTCCACAAAAGAGCATGGAGTATTTTGCATTGTCACACATTTCCACCAGCAACATTTAAAACAGCTTTTGCTTTTAGTGTCACTAGACATACATCAGGCTCTGTTGTTTGCCTTTTACATGCTTCAAATATTAAGCAAATGCTTTTATTACTGTAGCAACCACCATTTTATCTCTACAGATAAAAATGACAAAACAATTTGACCAGAATTTTAGGGTGTAGTTCAGTTTCCAAGAGCTAATCTGGATGACAACTTCAATAGAATCCACATTATAAACTTCAGAACCAAAGCAGGATTTTCTCCAGTTTCAGGGAAATGCTTAATCCTAAGTATCTTTTTATTGAATCATTAAGCAATAAATAGATTAAGATAATTTATTACAAACTTAATTCTTCATGCCTTTTCTAACAAGTCTATCCAAGAGATGGAATCAAAATCTTTTTCATTTCATTAGCAGTAAGACAGAATTCATTTAAAAAGAAAAACTCAGACATTTTCAGGGCTTATTTTCTCTTTAACACTAGAAAATAATTTGCATTTATAGTGATTTGCATTATCTCTGCTTTTGTTCCACATTAAGCATGACAGGACAGCATCACATTGCAACAGTGTCTTTTCTTTCTCCCATTCCCCATCTCCCATGCACTAGGCAAACACTGTTTGCCAAGAAAGAACTGAAAGTACTACTCATTTTACAAATGCAGCTTATCTTTGGCGCATTGTGATGAAGGAAGAACAACATTAAATCATATTAAGTTTTCTTGTTGCAATTAAATCCTATAAATGAGACAATAGACCTGAAAACATTCTGAATACTCGCATAAAGTTTACTACAGTAGCATTTTCTATTCCCTGAGAACTTCATATACAACTCCACAAGGAAGATATAGATTTTGTATAAAAGCTACTTCATTAAAAAATTGAAAAGCTAGTTCAAAAAATTTAGTCTACTCCAATCTTGATGATGGGCAAGGGAAGATAATTAGAGCTTATACAAGTTGTCTGTGGAACAGGTGCATGATGAAATGGATGTCAAGAAATCAATTTTCTGACCAGCTCTATCAGACTTGGTTTTACATGGATTTTTCACAGAAAGAAGAGATAGACAAAACTGAACTGAATGGTTTCCTGACATAGTTTTAATTTGTCTAAACCAAGAAGAGGCAGCACCAGAAACCCCATGATGGCAGTAACAGTAACTGCCAATTACTCCCTTCTGCAGTCTTGGCTTCATTCTTGAAAATATGTAAAAAATATTCTTTTCCCCCAAGAATTTTATTAAATCACCAACTTTTTCTACCATTAACATGCCTTATCTAAATTAATGAGAGACAAGAATTCAGGTACAGTATGAAGTGGGTCCAGACGTTCAGTTTCATTCACGATTCCAATGAGGTTTCATCGCTAGATTACAGTTCTATTCTGGTACAATCCCTTGATCTCATCCCTTTAGCCTGAAAGCAGAACATTTGATTAAAAAAGGAAGATAACTGAATTGAATTGTATAAGACAGAATTAAAGATCCCTGAAAGTTAACGTAGCTAGGAATTTAGGGGTTTTTGTAGTAGTTTACATCAACGAGAGCCTACATTTCATTCAGGTATTTTAATAAGAATTTAAAAACTAGTTTCTTTGGCCTTTCCAAAGGTACTCTGTATTTCTAGGGTTACTGGAAATTACAGATGCCTAGGTAAGAGCAGCAGTACATGATTAAAGCATTGCCATGATAGCGTGCTTAGCCCTGGACCATAATTATCATCCCAAAAAAAATAATTACCCCAAAGGTGAAACACTTCAGCCTTTTAATTTTGTATATAAACTTTTAAGATGCATGCACACTTCAGTTGTGCAAGAGTATGCGATATGTTCTCAGATCAATTCAGCTTGCTAGAAGGAATGTATTTATAAATATGATGGTTGTGGGATTTTTTATAAAACACAAACTACTTACAAAACAAGGCATTAGCAGATTATACACATGAAACCTTTTGAGCAACCCTCATCATTTCATACCAAACAACCACACTCCAAGAGAGAAAAAAAAAAAAAAAAAAAAAAAGAGTAGGTGAAGCATTCCTAAGCCTTTGTATGTGTCCAAAAGCGCAGGGAGAGTGTGTAGTTCCCATGCACATACAGGTATTGGCTGATGTAAACTATAGATTTGCTGGTTTATAAAACTCACCTTTCAGTCCCTGTAGATCTGGGGGTACAGCTTCTCAATGTTTACTGCCTGGAAATAACATGATAAAGTCATAGCAGCAGCATTACAATGTGAGCATTCACAGCCCTCAGTTGTGCTGCAAAGTGCAGCACACACTGCCCCGTGCTCTGACTTGCTGGTGCACCCTCCCAGCCACAAATTACAGTGGATCTTCAGATCAAGGATTTCTTTGGCCTTTGCATTACCAGAAAATGCCCTCATGGTACTTCTCCCTTGCAGCTTAATCAAAGACTACTCCCAGTTCTAGTGGCAGAGAAACTCATCTCAGAAAACTATGACCTCAGCCCTGCCATGCTGTCCAATCTTTTTGACAATTTCCAGCTACTGAATAATTTAAGCTGCTATTTTTCATGTTAAAATGTATACTAAGAATGAATTTCACTTTTAAAGGCCTTCAAGGCTTGCACAAAATGCTTCAGAATACCCAAGGACATGAAGCCCCCCTCTTTCTGACCTGGAGAACACGCAACTGGATGTTGCATATCGATCAGCTACAAACAGAAACAGTTACAGTGTCTTCATCCAGCAGAGGGAAATGGCCTCGAGGACGAACAGGACATTCAGGATTTCAGTCTCCTTTGACAAAATGAATGCAGAATCAGACCTATCACCACTCTATCACACACAACCACAGCGTTCAGTTACTGCATAGAGAGAGGTGCATTGGATGTGTTTTGAAAGATGAGATTCTTTTCTGATTCAGATTTCAAAACAGTATTATTAGTATTAAAAGTATGCTGCTGCAAATATCTAGACTTCATTTATCAACACAAGACCAGTTTTGAAAAAGACTCCAAAGTCTTTTCTGGTGCAACTAGACATACACAAAATAATATCCAGGAGTTAGCAACATTCCTCTTCCATTTAGTCTGCTCTAACTCAAGGAGCAATTACTGAAGCATTCCTTTTATTAAGGATGTTCAAGATTCAATATCAACATCACTACTGAAACTCTGCAAGCTCACAATATGTGTTTCTTACACAGGGTGTCTCCTAGAAACATCCAAAACCTCCATATTTCCACATTTCCAGTGTTGGGTGGGCTTTTGTGTGTGTGTGTGTGTGTGTGTGTGTAAATTTTGTACTTAAGAAATCTTTAAATCACATGATGACACTTTCATATGTTGGAGGCAAAAGAGATTAAAATGCCACTTGATTCTGTGATCCATGCCATAAAAATTAGTCCTTTTGTTTATTTGTTCTTCATTAATCCCAATGGATATATGCTTGGATTTTTGAATGTGAGACAGCAGGACTGTTGATTCAAAGAGAGGCCCAGCTTTATGACAATTCAATAATGAGGTGTTACACTGCATATCAGTCATTTTCTGGTTTAAGCAGATATTTCTAATAATACTGATTTAATAATTAATTATATTTATATTTAATAATTTAATTAATTTAATAATTTAATGATTTAATTTAATAAAGAATAATGATATTTCTAATAATATATAATATTTCTAAATACAATAAAAGGAGATCACTTTAATCTCAAAAAGCACAAGCCCAACTTTCTACTGAAGCAATAAATGTGCAGTATCACCTCAGAGAGCAAGTAAGACCTTCATGGCAACTACACCTTCAAGCACAATGTAGCAGATTAATTTCTATGTGGGACCTGTCAGTGTAGTAATTATTTTCCCTCAAACACTATCCTCAAGCACAGAAATAGGTTTGGGTTTTTTTCTGATGAGCTCTCCATCTGATGTAAACAAAATGGAGTGACTTGCAGTAGACTAGCACGCATTCATTTGGAAAAAGACACAGACAAACAGGAAGACATATTCATGAAGTCATTTATAAAGTCATTTATGTTTTAGCATTATGATATGAAATAACATGCACTAATAAGCACCAGGCTTGCTTTCAAAGAGTAACATTTTTCCAAGGGAGAAGAGGGACATTCCATTCAACCAGCATAATCCCAAGCACAACCAAGTAGATGAAAGCTGCAAACACCCCCGAGTTCTGCTAACCTTTTCCCACCTCCTTACTAAATACCAGGGAAACAATGGATGCTTACCCCCTATCGGTAACAAGCACCTGAAGGGCTGAGAGCGCCATGCCACAGCAACCCAGATCACAAGCACGGGGCAGTCAAAGGAACACCATAGAAAAAAAATCAAATTCACAAGTAAGATAAACACTAAGGGAACAGCTTCAGATGTTAAATAATACTTGAGGTAGCTTTATGGAACATGTACAGTAAACTATAATTGATGTAAGCAGCATGTGATCCACATGAGTATTATGTTAAGAGATTTAGCTACCCCTAACTACTTTAATAATTCATGCAAGTGTGTTAATGGAATATCCTAAAAAGTACCTAAAAAGCAACATTTACACACTATTCTAAAAGCAGTGTCTCAAATACAGAATTCAATACAGATCAGATTGCAAGCCCTGTAAAAATTATAGTAAAAATCTTAATTTAAACTGAAATATTGCACTCTGTGAGAACTCAATTTTTTTAAAAAAGTGAAAGTGAAGCAAGCTATCTGACAAAGATTTTCATTAGTGGTGCAATCGAGTGCCACAATACTTTTACTACAAAAACAACTCACAAGGCATGTGCAACAATACATCTTAAATATGAAGACCCAGGTTAAACATCTGCTGTTATAAATTCATTTGGGGAGACAGAGAGAACTGAATCAAGATGGGACTACATAAATTTAAAGTAAAGAGGCCCCATAGAACTTATTTTCCATTTACACTGCCAGATCAGCAGCAAAGAAATTGTAGGTACAAGCATATAAAAATTTTGTTTTCTACTACTATCTTTTGTGTGTGAGTCTTCAAAAACTGAAGAAAAAAAAAAAAAAAGAACAAAACCACAAACCAAACTCTTACATAGCCCCCAAAAAGAGTTCTGAGTAAATTATTGAAATAGCATTCATCTTTATCTTATTTATAACACACTATTCTACTAAGTGAAAAGCTTTGTTATATATTACCTAGGCACAGTGGTCAAGTAGATATAATTTTAAACAGAATCTATTGCTCCTAGCTTCTGCTAGATCAGCAAGTGAGAGTTATCTACTACATTTAGAAGCATTATTTTCTTAGGGTATTAGAATATCTGAATTAAAAACAGCCACATGCTTGTTAAGGTAGAGTTGTAGGTTGCTTAAAAATGAAATGGTTAACCTATAAATACATTCATAAACAGGTTACAGAAATATGCACCTAACAATTAACTGCTTTGAAGCAGCAGTCAGACAGTGAAGCAAAGAGATGTCTGTTGAATAGCACGGGTTAAAGAAATCAGAAATCACTGAGACAACTAAGTTGTATTACTTTACAAAAAATGCATGCTTTGATTTCTTCTACTCTGGATACTCAAGCTTACCTCACTGAAATCTCAGTAATTGCTGTTTCTTTCTTAGTAGTGTTGTTTTTCTAATTGTCTTCTCTCTCCTATTAGGCCTCCCACCATTAGAATGACAAATACACAAAATTATTATTAACAAATCATCACCAAAAGAAAAAAAAAAATCTCACAACATCCATCCACATGCTACTTCACACCAGAGAAACAAATCTCCTAACTTTGAATACACACAGCTTTCTATATGTAGATTCAGCTTTCTTTTATATCCAACATACACCAAACATTTCCTAATATTAAATATGAGATATGTGTGCAACACGTTTTATCATTAATTTTAACACTATAGCAGCTAAAAAAATCACTAAGAGCTCACATAGAACGCAAAGAGAAACAGGATAACCAATTCACCTTTTGACATTAATCAGCAAAAGAGGAGCACATTTGTATGGTTGCATCGCTTGAATTATCCATATTTTTTTCTAACTGAAGAAGATAAATGTGTTAACAAAGTGGTCGTGACATTTCTGGCGTCATGTGCTGCTGCAGGGAGATCAACAAAGCATGAACTTGAACTTGTCAGATCAAGAAAAGCCAATTTTCAAGTGTTGCCGCTTAAAATTTGCACATCTTAAAAATAGAGTTTAAATATTTGCTGTTAACATGAACTCTCATACTTCCTGCCCTTGTTCATCTACTGTAATCCATCATGCAAGCAATCCAGTTCACTTCCATTTGGTTACACTGCCTGCAGGATTATTCCACGTATTCTGTAGACTCTGGACTAAACCATTCCCTGGTGCCCAAAACCTACATATCTTCTTTCCCAAGTATCTCATCCTCTAGTGAATATCAAGAAATCTTTTCTTCAAATTTCAACTTCATAACAACATAATATGGAACAGCATAACACTGCAGCTGGGGGGGGAAACAACCAAAAATGCTGTTTCTTACACTTGTGGAAATTGAAGGTCTAAACAGATAATTAATGGTGCAAGACTGAAGTCTTACTGATGCCTGTTCTTGGGGCTTTAAAAGAATATTTTAATGCTGCCATTGCTGTGTTTGAGAACCCTGCCACTAGCAGTATGCCTTAAAACATCTCAGCTTCAAAAAAAAAAAAAAAAAGAAAGGGCACAGAGCTGTATCTTTTCCCCTCTCCCAGTGACTTAATGATCAAACAAATTCCTCATAGGTAGATGCAATTTGGCAACAAGTAAAACGGCTCAGAATATTTAACAGCAATATAATGTAGTGCATCATCAAAACAGACAGGGAAAACTAAGAACAGCAAATGACACACTTTTCTGTGGCCTTCCAATTAAGCTAGACAAATATTTAAAAAGCTATTTTGCTAACATTTGTCTCTAAAAAACAGATTACTGGATTGTAACCATGCTTTCTTGACCTTCTTCTACATCAGTATAAAAATAAAGTAATTATGGCTTAAAAATATTTTCAGCATAATTTGCTTCATAGAGTCAAGATCAAGTCTTTTGAGCAGCCATGTCTATGCATGTTTATAGGCTTCCCTTGCATCATTTAATAATCAGTTTCTCCTTCACTGATCCAATACCAACCTAATGCCTGTACTTGAATAATCTGTCTGTACGTGACCTAAAGCATGTAGTCAAGATGCTCCTAGCCAGACTTAAAATCCTTGCATCTAAATTTAGTTTGTTACCAAGTCTGAATGAAGTTTCTGATCATAGCACTTCTAATCAGGATCAAGTTTGAATGGTGAACAGAAATCTATGCACAATCTGTCTTCATTTGGAAAGCTGTCCTGGAAGCCAGTGGAAAACAGGTCCAGATTCCTGCAAGTTTATCACACACCTCTCCAACACACACACAACTGAGTATCCAGTAGAGATTTTATGACCTCTAAGGATATTAACTAGCAGTGACAGCCTGGACATTGTAGGCCACCATCATTATTGTCCGAAGGTGGGCTAATGACATGCTAAGGACACACTGTCCATAGCTCAACTTCCTCTGTACCAGAGAAGCTGCTCTACAGTGGTTCTCCCTACCAGGATACACACTGATACATCTTAAAGTGAGAGTATGATATTATGCTGAGATTTATCGTGTTTTCAATCTCTAGGATTTTCACATGCATTCATGAGCCCTCCAAAACCTGAACTTGAATTTCTAAGAAGCAGTCACAATAGACTTGTTGTAAGTATAACAGAGATAAAAGATGTTCCTTCTTCTTTCACTTTTCTGAACCCAGCTATCCTGTCCACCCTGGCAACATCTTCAATTTTCTTGTCAATCAGCATTTCACCAAGGGATAGACAATTTGAACCAGACAAAGTGGCTTGATTATTGAGAGAAATCCCTAACACTGCAATTTGAATCAGTTCTCTCCTAGGTAATGACAGGTTAGGAACCTGTCCCAAGGCATTTTAACTTCAAATATTTGCTTTTTTTAAGAATTCTCAACTGTAGTCAAGCAAGAGACAACTTGAATATTTAACCAGAACCAAATGGGTAAGAGTTTTACTCCAGGAATACCACCTTAGCCAGTCATGCATATAAACCTATATGGATCTGTTCCATCTGCTCTGCATCACTAAGTGCTTAACAAAAAGATGTTTGCCCGATAGCAGTTATTGGCACAAAAAACAGTTTGTCCCCACAGTGAAACTGGCCCACTTGTTATTTGTTGATGGTGCATGCATTCCACATACAGCCATACATTGCTTTAGCATGTGCACAAGGAAACAAGTACCACCATCCAAAACCTCAGGTAACATAAATACCAATGTGTTCAAGCAAGCATAGAATAGACAGATAAGGAAAAAAAAGCAAAAGCTCTGTCAACAGACCACAATATACCTTCTCAAATGGTGAGACTAAATTTGGCAAGGTAATCAAACTGAGAACTTAGATATTTTATAAGCAGTGTATTTTTTTTTTCTGCTTCTTTTTTTACACATATTCTCTTTGCAACATAAAAGAGAAGTTTCTCAAAGTCTTCAATTCAGCTTTTAGCTTGACAGATGTCCAGTATCTCAAATAAATGAAGTGTCTCCTCAACTAAAAACAGATGAAATTGTGCATCAAACTGCTTTTCCTTTTTTTCTGAGAGTCTTGATGCCACTACACAGAATGTCCAGCCAACAATCCTTGCAAGAGAATATTGGAATTCCTGCACTTAGGTCACATAAAATGGACAGACTTTTTTTTCCATCTTCTCTTTAATTATTGCAGTCAAAAAACAGTGATAATAGTAAATAACCTTCAAGTAACTGAAATCCAAGATAGCAGCTATACCAGAATCAGCAGTAGCAAAGGTTACTTCAGCAGGTTTTTGCAGGAGCCAATGTCACTATTTAAGGTCAGCATAATACCTTTCATGTAGTGGGTTTTTATTGCACACACTTCTTTTACCATACACTGGTTTTGCTCTTGATAATACCATATACTCACAGTAACAAGACAGTTACTGGTAGGTTAAAAAATTTGGGTGTTGCATTTAGACATTAGTACTAAACTGGTCCTTCTCTCAGGAGCCTTCCTTAACTGCATTAACTAAAGAAAACCAGTTATCAGCTGTCAGCAAAATTTTACCAGTAGCTTCCTTTGCTCTTCTATGCCCTATTTTCAATGAAAGTATAACTCATCAGAGGAAAAAAAAAAAAAGGAGCAGAGATTTCAACGTCTGTATTGCTACAAAGAACTAAAACTTGACTGACTTCCATTCAAAATTTATCATCCTCTTGTAGCACAGTTGACATAGATAATAAACGTCTAAAAAAAGCCACTGCTAAGCAGAAAGAGAAAGTGTTTTGATTCAAACTGTGAGACTAGAGGAGAATGAACAAGGTCTGACTAACAGTGTAATGCCCCTATGAAAAGACTTCTATACATGGCAGATCTTTATCAGATGAAATGACTAATACAGAGGTGATATGCTAATTTACATCCTGGAAAATAACTAACTAATAAATACTGCACAAGACAGCTCCAAAAATTACCAAAAAACCCCTACAACCAAATAAACCCCACAAAAGCTAAACTCAAAACACTTTTCACACTCCTATGTTTCTTCTTTTTGTTCAGATCATTCATCCAACCACATACCCACACAGGTTTAAACCATTTGGAAGCAAAATATCTGCTTACGTCAGCATTTCTTCCACTCAAAGATCTACTTTATGGGTATGCATGTAAGAACTTGTTACTGACATTGCAGCTAGACTAGCCATGTTCCATGGAAACCATTAAATTAGTTCAAAGCAAATAAGCCAACTATTCTTTCTTCTCTATTTTTAAGTAGTCAAGACACTTCTTGCTTTACTTGTAAAAAGTATTTATCTCTTCACCTGTACAGTATCTTTTAAACAAAGAGAACCAACTTTACCATTCAACTGAACACATACAACCCTGGAATTGAAGCATCACTAAAAGAATTCTGTTGCTTAGAAAAGAGCTTACATAATTCATCACATGCATTGGTATTGAGAAAAGAACCACCACCCATAGAAGATAAAGGTAGAAACAACCAGAGTGGAGAAAATAAACTAAAAATTGAGGGAAGAAAAAAGCCATCTATACAAAACCAATTCTGTACAGTCTTAAACCTATACCAGGGCTATATATCAACCACACTGAGCAGTAAGTGCTTGAGGCTGAAGCTGGGCACACAGTAACAAAATGAAGGCAGCAAATCACAACTCCAGGTGCATGGCCACTTATATTCATCATGCCACACGACCACCAAATCAAGCCACCAAAGTGGACAGCCGCAGGCCAATGTGCTGCACATCACCATGGATCCCCTCAACACCAGCCTCCCACTGCAGGTTCCTTACCTTACCACTGTAACATTATTTCAAACCTGCCCTTGCCCGCCTGCAGAAAGCCAATTTATTATCAAGAGAACAATGGAAAAACATATGGCTTTCTTATGCCTCTCTTGAGAGCAAACCTGTTAAATGAAAAAAAATACCTTCACTCAATTGTCATGGCATCCTCAGTCTTCCCTATAAAATTACAGAATAATTCCAGTCTCCATGCAACTCAAATCCTAAACTCAATACACAAATATCTATTAATAAGACTGGTTGATTGAAGATAACCAAAAAGTTTTAAAACCTTGGCAATAAGACAACCAGTGAATCCAACTTCAGATGAGGCAATCCTCAACTTTTGCCTTATTAAAGGCTTTTTCTGGCAATCTGTCCTCATAAAGGTAAAAATATGGTAAAAGAAAGTTTTAATTTAATTAATGCTCTATTCCCCTGTCACATTCTCCTACTCTTTAGATACTTGTAACATCCACCTTTGACAACTCCAACACATTTTTTGAAAAATTTGTTGCAATAAAAGGGAACAATATAAATACTGTTTTGATTTTTAAAGATGTCCCAACTGATCCCATTTATTAACCTAATCTTGTCCTCTTGTAGCAGAAAACAACTTGACACCTTTACCTAGATAAACCAACAGGCAGCAGTGAGGCTGCAATAGTAACTGGGAGACTGTAACAGATAATCAAATTTTTTCAAGCTCTATTCCACCTTATTCATAGCATTATTTTACCTTGTCCCTAAATAATATAGAACAGTCTTACCTTTTCACACAGCAAAAGCACATCTCAATTTGGAGATACACACTCTTCAAATGTAACACTCTGCATTACAAAATTAGTATCAATATTACTGTTTATGCTCAACAGTTTTCAAATGACAAAATGAAAACTGACAGACAGACATACCTTGTAGTGCTACAAGGGATAGCTGTTAAAGTTCCATACCTGAAATGGTTTATGTTCAGCTCTACTGAACTCATCAACAGCAGTACTCACTTGCCTTTTTTTCACAGGGGAAAACTGGAAAAACATTTTACACATAAGTGACCTTCTAAAAATACTGTTTTATAAAGAAATCACGCACAGCTCTTCCCTAAAGTAGCAATGTAATTGCATACCTATTGCAAATAACAAAACACTTATGGACCCACTCGCTATTTCAATGGCAGCTTGAGGATCATTTGGAAACCAACACCAACAGCCACTTTCAACAGCTCTGCAGACAAGACATCACCTTGTTTCAACTTTGCTAAAATAAGATATGCAGATATCACCACAAGTTTGAAGTAATTTCTTGGCATTGTTAGCTGGCAAGATCACCAGGCACACTTAGATTAAAAATAAGTTTATAGCTGAGAAGCCAAGAATCCAGCATCAGTTACTGAAGGTGATGTTTGAAGTGTTAAATGCATTTAACTGTAAACCCAGTATGAGCTTACAGAGCTGCATTCAGGAAAGAAAAAAAATACTTATATATTTGCAGAGTTTTGGCTGCCAACACGTGTCAGCTGAAAGTGCATGGAGCTACAGCTACCTAAATGCATGTAACAACAGTTTTTCAGACAATTTCCTTTTAGATTTTTTTTAATGCAATATATACATAAACTAAGGACTGTGGAGGCCTTGGCCAGCTGCCAGTCACCCACCCAGCCACTCTCTTACTCCCCTTCTCAACAAGACATGGGAGAAAATAAGATGGAGAAGTTCATGAGTCAAAATATAGACAATTACCATCATAGACAAATCAGGCTCAAGTTGGAATAAATTAATTTAGTTTATTCCAAATTAAAAGACAGTTGGCTAATGAGAAACAAAGACCAATTAAAAGTAACCCCTACCTTTTCCAAAGCTCAACTTCACTCCATTTCAAACTCCTCTACCTCTTCCATTCCAAACAGTGAAGGGAATTGGGAATGGATGTTGGAGTCATTCCATAACAGCTCCTCTCTGCCACTCCTTCCTCCTCACAGTTTTGCTCTTCTCATCACAGAGGACACCCCTGTAGCTCCCCACTTCCAGTATCTGGCCACCCATATCCACTACAATGGCACTTTTTGAGGAAAACAACAGCACCTGAGAAGGACTTCATGAGCAAAAGCACTTACTGAAGCATTAACAAATACAATGGATTTACATAGGTGTTCATGAGCCCCAAACCCCTATTCCCCAAGCTTTCAAGAGATGAGGAAGGCAGACAGCTCACCACTTTGACAGAAAAGAGAGGCACTTATTTTTATTTATAGACACACCCGGCAAATGCCACCTACAGTCATCAAGACTGAACCATGCAAAGGCACCCTTCAGTCATTAACAACACAGGACAGGAAAGCTGAAAGGAAAAATAGAACTTCACTCCCTTTGACAATTTCAGTGATATACTAGGAAGCCTCAAAAATAGCAGCTTTACATCTATGCATAAGCAAGAGCCAAGCAATGAAGGCTCAACTCACCTCTGTTGCCTCCATTCAACACCGTTTCCCTCATGACATTTTACACGACCTTATGTTTTGTGACCTCATACCAACAAACAAACAAGTAAGAGCCAACAGGCAAGAACATTCAAGCATGCATGATGAGAAAAAGTAAACTACACAATGATAGTTTTGATAAAGTCTTTTTATAAAAGCTCTCCAAGTGCTTTAGTCATTAGTTGTATAGTACCATACTACCACTCCAAACACTCAGGAGCTGTGCTGAAGTGATCACCAATGGATACAACACACCAGAGGGCCTTCTGGATTCAGAAGCCTATACCTCCTGCAAATGCAGTCAGCAGAATTATTTTAAGTGCTATATCTGTAAGAAAAAAATCTTCTAAGTCATTTCCCCCTCCACCACTTTTGTTTATATTATTTGGATCTTTATAAGTTTATGCTTATAAAAATCTTGCAGAAGAACTACAGCTCTGTGAGCACTAAAGGAAACTATTACAACCATACCATATATTTTTATGTAAAATGTCTGTCAATATACGCTCTGTAATACCAAAAATAAAGCTTATTCTGAAGGTTTCTCATATGTAAGTATCATTACCCCAACAAAGACCAATTATCTCCCACACACATGCAGTGAAACTGCAGTTTCAGGGTAGTCCTCAAATCTTAGGACCTTGCTTTAGAATTAAAATAAACAAATACCACTTGTTACGGGACTGTCTCTCACCTGAAGGTTTATTGAAGCAGCTTAACTGACTTTGTTTGGATACTATCCGAGCAAGTAGAGACATCGTACAGTTATCTGTGCCAAACAGCAGGAGGCATCTGTTAGATGTATGATCACAAGTGAAAACAGACCATCACTCTACTTGCTCACACTCAACTAAGTATAGGGAAGACTATGTATTTTTCCATTTTTGTTTATGTACATATAACATCTTTAAGGATTAAAATCATGCACAGAGATACTGTTTTGTCTCCTAGGAGATAGGCAAATCTATTTAAAAGCAGCTATACCTAAACATAGGGAAGAAACTGCCAAAGCCTTGCCACATGTAGAAAGAAGGTTGCTATTCCAAAAAAATTAAGGCAGACAGAAAACATAGCCTTAGACAGGCAAGACATCTAGGAGGTGGATTACCAAATTCAAATCTAAACAGAAAGGATTAACACACTAACCACCTGTTAATTCTCTCACGAAAGCACATTACCTCAACAATAACCAATGAGGACAGTGGGATTAATGACTAATGAAAAACACCACACCTAGCCAGAAATTTCAACTGAAACGATTTTGTGTTTATAGTATAACTGAAGCTGCAATAGCAGCTCTTGCAGATACACGCAATTTTAGCTTATGCAGATAAAAAACATTCATGAATCAACTGCTGCCTGAAACTCAACCCTTATTAGAAAAACCATCGCTGGGCACCAACCACGAACTTCAGGTGCCTAAATGGGGCTGATCTGGGGGCAACATCAACACCCAAGTCAGCAAGGCTCCTACCAGCCTCTAACAAACCCTGACTCTCCTATACAACTGTCAGTGTACCAGGCCATCAGCCCTTTGGATTGGGCTAGTGTGGAGCAAATGACTTCTGATCAAAAACAGACACAATTGTGAACACTGTCCTCTACACCACCTTACACTGCAAATCTATTCCCTTTGCTTTATGGTATTTGCTTATCTAGACAAGGTTCCTTCTGCTTCCTCATTTGTTTTGTAGCAATAAGATTTCTGCAAAAAGTCTGTCCTCGTATATGGCTCATCAGACAATTCCCTTTTCCAGAAGCTGTGCACATGAAATTTTAGTGTCAAAATAACTTTTCTGCAACACTATCTATTAACGCTCCCTAAAAGAAAGAATTAAAGGAAAGATGTTGATTTAATAACAAAAATCTCTCTAGCATCAAAAAAAAATTGTTTATAATAGCAGCAGGGGATTTTATTTGTTTTAAAGTAATTCAGAAAGCATGGAACATTACAGTAACTTCATCTAGATACAGATAAGATTGCCCTACCTTGAAAAACATTCCTAACTTGTCCTGTATTAAAACCCAGGTCCTCAGAGATGTTTAGTTTGCTAATTCCAATTCTGTCTTTGTTTTCCACTGACAGATCTATGACTTAATATATCTATATTTGTTATCTGCAGTTTCTGCAATTTACTTTTTCTTAATTGAATTACCATGTAAAAAAACACAGTACTTATCAAAGTCTTATTGGGAAAGCACACCTGGAATGAAAGTGCTTTTGCTCCCATTGCTATAAAACCTGTCTCTACCTGCTTGTGAGTCACCAGGGCACGTATAAGTGCAAGGCTACTCCTCTGTTGGGCATAAGGTACAACACCACGGTTTCTGGCACAGCTGCTCTCTTGGGCAGCATGTAGCTGAGGTAATGCAGGGCTGTAACAGCAGGGCTGGCACCAATGTACCAAAGTTCAGCCGTATTTTTCCTCACCCTCAAATAAAATTACACCTTTAAGGTTTTGCATGTTTTTAACTCACTTCTCCCTTTGGTTAGTGTCCAGAAGGTTCTGTTAATACGATGCTAATAATAACAGAAGCATAAAGATTATTGAACACTATGGAGAAGATTTTCCCCTAGTGCACCTCATTATACTTTGATCAAATCTCTCTCCTCCTCCACCTCTCACATCTTTACCCTACTTTCACTTCAGGGCCACTGCTATTTGCATGTAACCCTTGAAGTTTCAATTGCTTCAAGTTTCAGTCATTAGTTTCCTCTGATGAGAGCTTAAAACTATGCATGATGAGCTTGGGTGGAAGTAAACCAGAAGAGATCACTAAAACAGCTGCTAGGAAGGAAAGTAATACTCAGCATAGTGGTAGTATTGTAAACCACTCTGGATATCAGAAGAGCTGCAGAGGGACCTTAACAAATTAGAGGACTGGGCAATCACGAACTGTATGAACTTCAATGAGGGGAAGTTCTGGATTCTGCACCTGGGATGGGGCAACTCCAGATGTTCGTACAGACTGGGGAACAAGATGCTGGAAGGCAGTGCTTTGGAAAGGGACTTGAGGGTCCTGGTCAAGAGCAAGTTGAATCTGAGTCAGCAGTGCCCTGGCAGCCAGAAGGGACAACTATGTCCTGGGGGCGTCAGGCAAAGTATTGCCAGCCGTTCAAGAGAGGGGATTGTCCTGCTCTGCTCTGCACTGGGATGGCCTCACTTTGAATATTGTGGCAGTTTTGGCCAACACAACAAAGATATTTAGCTATTAAAGAATGTCCAAAGGAGAGCAACAAAGATGGTGCAGGGCCTTGAGGGGAAGCCGTATGAGGAGTGGCTGAGGTCACTTGGTCTGTTCAGCCTGGAGGATACTGAGGGGAGACCTCACTGCAGTTACAACTTCCTTGTGAGAGGAAGATGGGCAGACATTGATCTCTTCTCTCTGGTGACCAGTAAGAGGATCTGAGGGAATGGCCTGAAGGTGTGTCAGGGGACGTTTAGGTTACATATGACAAAGAGGTTCTTCACCCAAAGGGTGGCTGTGTGCTTTAAAAGGCTCCCCAAGGAGGTGGTCACAGCAGCAAGCCTGACAGAGTTCAAGATGCATTTGAACAATAGTCTTGGGCACGTGGTGTGACTCTTAGGGATGATCTTGAGCAGGGCTAAGAGTTGGACTAGATGATCTTTGTGGATCCCTTACAACTCAGCATAGTCTAATATTCTTTAATTTGGCTTTTCTTTCATAAAACCATAGAATCACTGAAGTTGGAAAAGACTTCCAACATAATCAAGTCCAACCATTAATCCACCCTGTCAAGTCCGCTACTAAACCATGTCCCTAAGTACCACATCTACACATCTTACCTCCATGTAACTACCTTAACACATCATGTGAGCATATATACATCCTTTAAGCAGAAATCAGCAACCCTGAACCCAAGCCATAATACTGTTATTCAGTGAACTCAACGCAATGAAACTCAAGAAAGTCAGTGACTGTCACTGCTCCGTAATGGCAAATAAGTCATATGTACAAGGTTGCCTCCATGTTGCTTCAGCTAATCAGTCTGTAACTTAGAACCACATTTTCTAAACGTATGTACAGCAAATTCATTTTGCAGTGTTCTGCTTGTTGCAGAGCTGCTCCAAGGAAATCAATGGCATCCTTAACTTTGGATCACGTCTTCCACTGGGGTAATATAGTCAACACCACTGGTATTTGAACAAAGGGGAAGACAAAAGAAACATTGGTAAGTTAAAACCCACCCAGAAGCTTTATATCAGCCCATCTATTCATCAAAACCATAAAGAATCAGTTGAGCCGAAGGATTTCCCTGGGACCTCTTGTTAACATCCTATTCTGTTAGCTATTCCAGAACAAAATATATCAGATACAACTTGCCCTGCCCTTCCCTGCCACATACTAGGTACAAAATCTGAAGCAGCATGAAAGTCATCTGAGACATTTTCATCATATGGCCTGAATAACAGTTTTACAATGAAAGCATCCATTGGGCCATAGCTGCAGCATTATTACATTCTAGTAAAAGTTTCCTGAGGCAACAATGAAAATCAAATTAGCAGTTTAGTGCAGTAGTTCATCTGCTCCATTCATCCCCAGCTCTCTTCCTCAGGATTGCAAGGCTATTAAAAACAATAGCATCATTAACAGTCCAGGTGCAATTAATTATACAGTCCGACTAGCACGGAAATATGGCCTCACAAAGAATTTTGTCACTCAGTATACAAGCATTGCCCAGTAAAATTAAAATTATTGAGATATACATAGTTGTTATAACAAAAGACTGTACAATGTGTCTGATAAAGAAGTTCCTCTGTGAGGCAACAATGAATTCATCTTTCCTGGCTATACAGGTTGCCATCCTACAAACAGTTGTTTACATACACACTAAGTAATTTTGGAAGATTTTTTTGTAGACTGCATGCAGTTTGGTTTTTTTACTTCTCCTGAAACTCACTTCCAGAGCTGTTTGATCAGAAAAGAAAAAAAAAAAAAAATTCTCTTTTTGTAGTTCCAAGACTATACATGTTATTGGTTAAGAAAAAAGTCTTGCATTCATCCCCGGTTCCCACTTGAAATTTAAGGTGCCCAGTAAAGAAACCTATGGGAAGGGCAACCAGGGTGTTTATATAGCTGAACACATGCTTTAACCCTTGATGCACTTGTTTTTTCACTTCTGAACAGTGCAAATTCATCAGTTTGGTTATATTTGTATAGAAGGGCAAGGTATTCATTCCACGGCTCCCTGGCTGGAGCTGGAAACTCTTTCGGCTGTAAAGTGTGAGGAAAGTATCTCTTTCAGATAGGAAAACGGCAAGATCAGACACCAAGTATTCAATATGTATCAATGCTTCAGCATTGCAATCTTTGAGCACTGTTGTGCTTGGGAATGGGGAACAGAGTGCATAATTTGCAATTGCGAGAGATAAAGCCGTGTTTTGCATGAGATACTGAAGTTTGCAGACAAGATGGGAGAGGGGGAGAAGAAGTTCATTTTCTATTTGCTGTTCAAAAGTAGTTTATTACTTTGGTACAGTTTTTCTTGCACCTGTTGAACCTTATTGAGGACCAATGAAAAGAAGGAGGAATGGGTGGCTGCAAAGAGTGTAAGATCCAAGTACTGCTGCCAGTTGGAAAGGACACAAGGACCTCCCCAGGGTAAAGAGGGTATAAAAATGTTGCCATTTTCTCCCCCAGATTCTGTCTCCCTTGTGGATGCACACCCTGCTCAGCTGACTCATTTTTCTAATAAATCTTTGCTTCGACAACTTTGTCCCCTCTTCATTGCATAAATGACTTTTATTCCTCACGTAACTAAATCAAGAAGCAAGTTACCTCATTACATGAATTGTTGCAGTAGAAGGCTACCTAGCTGCTCAGCTTGCTTGCACTGTGCCTAGTTATGCTTGTATTTTATGCCTCAAAACTTAGGACTCTCTTATCCCTTGGTGTAAACTCAACTTTCCACAAGCTGTTACTGCTAGCAAAGCAGCCCATCAGACCGAGCTTCCTCATACTACAAGAGTAACACCACATTGTTATGTTTAGCAACATTCAGTTCAAAGCAGCTTGCATCCACCCAAAACACTGTCAAAGGCAGCAGCATATACTGGACTTAGGTTGTACATCTTCTACAGAGCTGCAGCACTGTAATGTTCCTTTACATTACAAAAGTAATGTTTCTTTAGATTTGATTTCACAGTTGGACATAGAAATACAAAGGGATCCTGAAGATTATCTTCTGGGCTATGTCCTCCAGTCTGGAAAATCTAAAGGTTGCAAAAGGCCCCCTCAATCATTTTTGCAAAGCCATTCAGAGTTTGAAGACTGTAATTATCAGGTCCTTACCTACCAATTTCCAGAAGGATTTTCAGTACCTAAATAGCTCTGGTGTATAAAACAAGATATGTAACAAATGATTCTGCTTCTTCAGTTCTCACTTATTCCAAGTGAGAAAGGAGAAAGATGCTCTGGTTATAGCCTTATTTATAACCACCAAATTCTAGAAAAGAAGCTCTAGAGAGCTGCAAACATTACTACTGTACTAATCTCAAACCTCAGGTAACAGCACATGTGTCTCTCCATGTCCCACAGTATTTCTGAGATAAGAGTGCATACCTTAAAGGCCTATTCTGCACAGAGAAGGTTTGAAGTACTAGTACTTGTACTTTCTTCATACTAAAAGCAAATCAATAAAGTGTTTTACATGATTCTTGAGACAGCCCTAATCACTTAAATTGTCAAGTATTTCACTTTATAGGTAACTTATCATATATCTAAAAGACCAAAAACAATGTTAGTCTGACTGACATGACACAACAATTCTGCAACTGCTGTAGGCTAGATGAATGGGTTTTTTTATTCCCACCACAATAATTTTAACCCTGAGAAGACTAGATTTTTTGATGGCATTACTATTCATTAGTATCACCTGAGGATCACACTCTAGCAACTAGGCTATTCAACTTTAGGTAGCTCTATCATTCAGGTGTGCTACAACAGCAAAGGATCCATCACTGTCACAGACAACAAAGTCTGAAAGGATTATAAGAAAAATCTGTGGTTTAAGCACGTTCCATGGTTACTTCTGCAGGAGGACAACCAGAGGAAAAAGAGGCAACAAAAACATTACTACTACTTAGGTCACAGTGACATTTCAGCAGAACTAGCACCATCTCCATGACACACAGGCATACATATAAACATTGCCATCACTTCCCACACTCTCCGTTGATTTTATCCCAAAGTATTTTGATTTCCACCTCTCTCCCAAACTACACTACAGTTTTGTTGGGGTAAAGATCTGGCAGACAATCTGTAAATGCTGGAGGGACGGTCGTTCTCTAGCGGACATATGTTAAAGGACAAACGTGTGAAAGAGCAGCTTCTAGAGCAATACATTCTTTACCACCCTCTTCGCGTTGCTATGAATACTTTCATGAAAAATCTTAGCTTTCCAGTAATTAATTCTCACCATACAGTCCTCCTGAAGCTGCAACAGATTGCAACACAAACAGCAAACAGGCAGATTCAGAAGAGACAGCCGCAACAGAAAAAGCTTTTGTAGTTCTCACTCTGTGTAGTAAGGTATTTTTTAATACATGATATACACCAACCAGATAGCAGAAATTTCACGAGAAATCTTGCCTTATCATGTTGCTCATCATCTCAACTCTTACAAACACAAATAGTCACTTCAGTGCCAACATTTAATTTACAGAGCAAGAACTGAAATTAAGAACAAATTACCATAGTCTCCCCTCTCTCTCTTTTCTTTTTTTTGTTTTTTGGGTAGGTGGGTGGTGTTGTTTGAGGGATTCTTTTAAGCAAATAAAATAATGAAGAACACTCACTATGATTATTCAGAAGACACTGGCAGATTCAGAAGCTTTTGGATCCATTTCAGACTGAGACAGTAGTGCTACATGGTAAAGTATTATTCTCTCTGAAAGAATTGTGATTCTTCTGGCTTGTTACTCTGCTTTGCTAAGGGGCACGATGTTACTGTTGACAAGGTTTGTAGAAAGGTGAGCTCTCTCACTAGATCATCTGACTCAGACAGAAAAGACAGACAACTTCAAGATAAACAATTTAACCTTCAGATCCTTGAGATTACAGATGTAGGTTGCCTTCATCCTCTTCTTAAGAAACAAGGTTAAACCAAGCTAGCTCTCACCTACCCTGTAAAACACTAAGACTGGGAAGCCACCATCAAGAAAAGCATATCCCATACTGGACTGACAAACCATAAAACACCTTGAACGAGAGCAACTAATTCAAACAATGACACCTGGCAGCATTTGCCTCAGTAAATGTCATAAAACATGTTTCCTGTCCATAGTCATAGTTTCCCCACAAGGAAAACTAGTGTAGAGAAGACAGAAATGCAGCAGAAAGGAAAATGGGAAAAATCCTGGATTTTTTTGCATTTATGCCTGTCCCCATAATGCCAGTCTGGTATTGACTACCAAAAGATAGCAGAAGCAGACAGATTACAACAGAAAACATCCTGTTTCCCAGTCTCAAATCCTTTTTTGACATTCTGAAAAACATTCTTTCCAACAAAGAGTTTTAAAGAGAATATGGAATAATTATGAAAACTAAACCACCATACTGCATTAGGAAGATGGTGACCCATCGTCTATGTAATATTTGCCTTGAGTGCCCTTCACCATGCAATCCCATCCTGCCTGCTCTGTCAGCAGTTAGCCAATCGCCCCAGAACAGCATAGGCAAATAATTCATTTGTGTTTCATGTTGTTTGCTATCCACAGCACTTCAGTACACCAGTGTTCCAGAAGCAAAGCACTTCCCAGATGAAGTTAATGTTAAAGCCATATTTTAATTCATATGTATCTAAGATCTCAGAAGTAAGACATCCAAAACACTTCTGCAACAGCCATAATCTTGTAACCTATCATTTGTTCTTGCTTACATGAAATGAGATACTGCTTTTCTTAAGGTATTTTATAGTTTGCTTTTTTTTTAAGGTGAAGTTTATGCAACAGTAGGATAAAGTAATGACAACAGGGAAGGTAAAAAAAAAAAAAAAAAATGATGTAGTTTCTCTTCCTACCCCTCCCTTCCCTGTTTGTCTCCAGGAATTAACACTTTCAGACATGATACTCAGGAGAGGAATTAACATGCTTTCAGTTCTACAGTTTAATTTTTGAACACAAAAGAAACTGATCTACTCCAGATACTGGTATTAAGTTTCCTTCATTGAGGTGGGAAGATGAACCATTCTTTCTCATAAAGGCGAAATGTTCACATCATTCTTCAGAAAAAAAGACATAAAACTCGTAATAGACCAAAAAATGTAAATTAGCAGTCTGGGCTACATAAAAAACAGCACTGCTTGAGAGACCTCTGAAATAATCTTTCTGTTCTTGCAGATCTAGCAAGGCCTAAATCTGAGTATGGCAACCTGTTCTTTATATCATACTTCAAGACAGATATGACCAGCTGGAAAGAGTATATAGGATAGCAATGAGAATCTGATCAGATGTCTGAAAACATATTCCACAGGGGAAGATGAAAGCCACGGAGGTTGTTTAATATAAAGAAGTCCAACAGGAGACAAAGTCCAAGTTGTCAAGTATGTCATATACAATGTCACAGAAGAAGAAATAATTCTACTAGAATAGCATACAAAATACTAATGTGTGTGGGAAAATATGCATGTTTTCTAACTACCCATTTATTTAGTTTGAAAATATTTTATATGCCATGACTTTGAAGAATTTACTGACAGCAAAAGTAGCAATAGAGGTAGCAGGACAATCTATTTTACTGCTGTCTGAAGGATACTGAACAGCTGTGACAACAGATTCAATTCTGCTATGTTGGCAACAGTACCAAGGACAGGACAACAGGAGAAACGAAACCTTCAGGTGCAGGATCAAGAACTGAGGATCCATAAAATTAAAAACACTCAGTAGCAGAACACTGCAGAGAACACCAACATTTTCATTATACAACAGTAATAAAATAGGATGTCAATGTGAAAATAGTATCTTGAAGCACTTCTTTCAATGTTATACTTTCAGCAGATGGTACATAAAGAAAGCCTGAAATCATCTCTACATACATCTTGGACCTTAGCCTTGCATTTTTCCGCTACCATTAAAGGTTTCAATGGCTATAAATTAACATGCCTTTATTTCTGCATTCTAAAGCAATGTGGTGTCCTTGCACAAAAAAAAAAAAATTATTATAGAGGTGGATTTGTCAGGTGTTTCTGCAGGTAGGCAGAAATTCAGCTGCAGGCACTGACTACACAAAAAGGGAAGGATGGACAAAACCAAAGCACAAAAAGCAAAGTCAAAACAAGTCCGGTTTCAGGTAATGAAGGAAATCTAGCAGATGGGAGCAAGAGGAAACAAACAAAGTTGCATATTCTAAGCAAACTTTCCCACTACATTAATATGAGTTTATGCTGCTATCTTCCAGCAAAACTAACTGCAGGTGAGGTATCAGATTGCCCATATAGAATTTCTGAATTCCAATAAGTTCAATGTTATTTTTGAGCGTGCCCTGTCTATACTATCAACTCAAAAGATGCCTGTAATTCATCTCCAAAGCACACACAGAAATAACCAACTGTTACCAGAAGTTCACTGGTCTGCCAGAGGCTCTGTGTTCAGGTAACATAACAGACAGACTTTATTTCTACACAGTATATGCAGGCTTACCAACTGAGCACTAAACCACCTAGACACCACATAGTTGTGGAAAGCACAACCTGAAGCCCACACATACCAGACCTGCCAAGAAGCAGGATGCATTAATTACCTACCAGTGTGCTTCATGCTGACAGCAGTTATGGAGCTCCTACTCAGTTCAGTGAATAAAGCAAGGTTATACATATATGTATATATACATAAATGAGGTGGCCATATCCACATTCATTCTACTTCTATCATAAATGCACTTTGCTATAAATATATTCCACTCTTTACAGGCTCATAGTTGAAAGATACAAGGATCTTGGTCCATGTTTGACTATTTAAGGAAAAAAAAAGAGGGAGAGGGGGAGATTCAGAAAGTCATATTTAGTTTCAATTCACCATGCTGCCCTATATTTGCATCAATTTAAGAGAAGAGGGATCGGGGAATGAGGGGAAAACAGGAGCTACACAGACAGCCGTTACTGCAGAGGGCAACATTCCTGATAACCGTAGCTTAAATAGTTGAAAATAACTTCAGCCAGCTTAACATATATTCCTTTACTAATGCAAGGTTTCCAAAAAAACTCTTTGCACATCCAGATGGCATAGAAGAAAGAAACATCACCTAAGAGCAAATTAAAAAGTTAACCACAATAAAAGGCACAAGTAAAGCTACACAAGAGATGATGTACTGAAGAGAAGCAAAGCAGCAGTCAGACAAAACAATGCTCTTGGTTGAGGGTCATGGCATGAAATAGCTTCAAAGAGTGTGATTTATGCAACAATAAATAAATAACAAAAAATAAGTCTCAGACACGAAAAGGTCGCTTTACTGTAACACAGTGGGTTGTTGGTTTTAAGAATGCCGTTAGAAGGTATTGCAGCTGGATCAGGAGGGGAGGGAAAGGAACCACACGTATCTGTGTATCACGCTACAGATCTATCACCCACTGAGCTCCTCCATAATCTACAGCTTGTCATTTGCTTTTACGAGAGGATTACTGTAGTTTAGGGGCTTGCCCATCACTTCCTTCCGACAACGAAGAGTTTGCTTTAGAGCAATACTATCCAAAGGTGACACGCTAGGAAAACAAAACAAAACAAAACAAAAAAACCCCAACAACTAACCAAAAAACCAACCAAACAAAAATCAAACAAACCCCCCAACAAGCTTTTCCAAATCAAAAGAATTCCTTGTCCATACAAAAATCCCCAACTCTCTATGTCGGCGAGAGCCGAGGGAGCAGAAACAAGAACGCCCTGGGCAGGCAGGGCAGACCCTGGCGCGAAGGGGCTGCACCCAGGGGGGCCCGCAGCCGCTCCCCGCCGCGGGGGCACCTCCGCCTCGCGCCCGGCCCGGCCGCGCCGGACGGGGGCTCCGGCGTGCCTCCGGTGCATCGGGGCACAGGAGGAGCCGCCGCCCCGGCCCCGCGCACCTACTCATCCCG
>VXBA01004622.1:0-16610 GCA_013399895.1 Serilophus lunatus | reverse complement strand
AGGTAACGGGGCTGGGTCTGCACGGCGAGAGGAGGGTGCGGGGGAGGGGGCTCGGTCGCCGCGGAAGGAGGCACGAGTGAGGGCAAAAGCGCGACGTCCGGCGGTCCCTGACCGCGCCTGCCCGGTCCCGCCGCCGGCAGCCCGCGGAGCGGGGTGGGCAGCGGAGTCTGCCCGAGCCCCAGGATGGCCTCGGCGGGAGCGCAGCGGGACGTGCTCCGATCCCGGACATGTCACGGGATTTTAAGTAGGGGTAGGTATTTCACATTACATTAGGGTTTTCTGCGCCTCTCAGTTCCTTTAAAAGGGAGCTACCAGCAGTTTATCGCAGCAGTTTTGCGGCTTGCTATCGTTTGAAAAAGGCTACAGACGCCTAGTTGCGATTTCGCAGCAAACGTAGTCCCTTCGGGTGTTTGGCTTTGAAACGGGTGTCGGCAGCGGGATTTGTGACCAGGCTTTCAGAGCCATTGAAACCCAAGCAGATCACAGAAATTAGGTACCTGGAAGCTTTTATAAATCCTACTATACAACTCCTTCATCTTTAAATGGCTTTTAAAAATGGTTATCCTACCAATTTTTAAAATATTCTTATAAAATATTATTTTGAAAATATCATGGGGTTTTTTCTGTCCTGAGGACATAGGTCCTCATCTAATATGTTGTATATAAATATGTACCTATATTCACCAGAGCCTTATTTGTTTATGCCTGGACCCTGGTTAAATCTAATTGTGGGATCAAAACAGATGCAAAGCTTTTGTAATGAATAGAGTCATACAGCATCACTACAAAGTAGCTGTCTTTTCCATTTCTTAGAGGAAGAAATGTGAACGCAGACCAGTTATTGATGTGCTCTAATTAACACAGTACATAGTTAATGAAAATAGGAACCAGAATGCAGGTCTCCACTTTTTCAGACTCCCGATTTGACCAGATTATCGACTATTCCATATCGACTATATGGTAAATTAAAAAAAAAAAAATCACTGTTGTTATTACAACTACATGGATTATCAAATTAATAGTTGAAGGAAAAATAAGAATATAAAGTCCTCCAAATCTCAGTCCTCTGCTTTGAGCGAGCTACTAATGCTGGATATTAGACTGGAACAATGCAGATAGCTCTTTGTGGTTTCTTGTCAGTACTTAGATCAGAATTTGACCCAGAAATTTGCCTACACCAACATATTATGATAAGGATACATGAGATATACACAGAAAGACAAAAATTCATTTTGGCTAAATGGATTACACACATACACTACTGCAAACCTAACTCTAATAATTTTAACTCACTATTGAAAGGAGTTATTCCTCAGTACTCCAGGCTCTGCACATGAGCTGTTATATCCAAAACCTGGACTTATTAATAGTTGTCGAGTCCTTGGATTTTAAAGCCAAACCTCTTCCAGTCAGATTCTACCTCTCATTTAGTGTCTTTCTCATAGCAGAACAACTGACTTAATTTCCTACCTATTCTTTGCAATGTCTAAGAAAATTGCCAGGTGGTGAAAAGCAATACTGCAGATCTGTCACTTCTTTCTCTTGCTGCCAGAGATGAGACTGGGAAAAATAGAGCTTAGCCAAAGCTTTTCTACACTTCAGTTATTCTCAGCTACCAGAACAGCCCCTAATCTGGGGGCAGAAAAAAATGTATTAGAATAGTTACTGAACTGCTCTAATTTATTGAAGTCTAAGAAGGCAGTCAAAATTTACTGTATTGCCCCAGAGTTACAGAAGACAAGTGACAGTATTGTTCTGCTCTGGCCTACACACTATGCCGCATGAATGTATGCTCTGCTAACATTAAGATGGAGCTAAGGCTAAAAGCAGCAAATATAGAAGTTTATATAATTTTCCATCCTGGGGAAAGCACTGTTCTTTGCACTTCACCTCACGAATCAGTGAAGTACTTTGTGGCAAGACACTGAATTTCTGACATGACCCAAGAAGCTCATTTTGAAGATCTTTGTTGAGAAGATGTCCATATTTAATAAGCTTTGAACACGGCCTATCATGCATTGGATTCATTTGTTGGAGGGTATGGAGTGAAGGGTGTAGCTCAGAGTAGTCCAGCATCAGCTATAACAGGAGGCTGGCTCCGCTTTGAGAACATTCACCCATTGACACAATTTTTCCACCTCTACATTTACAGGCAGCCATCCCCTGATCTGCTCCACATTCCCTTTTTGTCCTTCCCCAGTACACATAGCAGTCACCCCTTCTGTGTGCTTACAGCTGTTCACTTTGTGCACTTCTCACTGCTCTCTTAGCAGTTAACTGAAAACAAAACACAAGAGATGAAATAAAATACATCATCAAAACTCCCTGATTATATACATATGTGGTAATGCTTGGGTAATTCTTACACCGTATTTCATCGTGAAGGAAGAATGATGGGCAAGAAGATTTACTGATCAGTTTGGCACAAGTTCACCAGGTATAGGGGAAACACTGGAAAAGGGCATGAGGAGGCACAGAAAAGAACTGTCAGTAAATCACATGAGACAGCATGTAAAGATAAATAAGAAGATAATGAATGGCTTTGTAATTGGCCCTTCAAGATAAAAATTAGGGTCTTTACCAAGAAATGCTAGTGAGTAATCAAAGAAGGAGTTAGGTGGTAAAAATTACACTTAAAAAGTGAACTTTACAGCGGTGTGTTTAATAAACCGGAGAAGTCAGAGAAGGACTATGAAGCTCATGACAAAATGAAAAAAGGTGGGACAATGGTTTCAGCAGGGCAGACATCTGTCCCATGTTACTGGTTTAATGCATCAAATGCAAAAAGTAGAGCTTTATAGTGGCTACTAATCAGTTTCATGGCATCAGTTGTCTTCAAATCATTGCCTTTTTGAACTAGGCAGTGTTCCATCAAATTCATTTATATAGTGCTTCAAATGTTATTCTTCCTCTTTGATTCTGAATATTTAGGCAAAAGTCCACCTATGTAAGGAGTTTTCAAAATACACTGACAGTGGGGTTAGCGCTTCAGAAAATCCCTAGGCAAGACTGAATGATCTGGCTCATGCAGGGCTCTCCAAATAAGACAGTTACACTACCAGCAACAACAGTGCTATGCTTCCCTTTCTGCATAGTAAATGTGCACTGAACCTGACCTGGAAGAGCCACTTCTTTGGATGAATAAGTCTCTATGCTTACTTAGTTTTTGTCCTTCCTGTTGAGACTGCCAACAGCATTGCCAATTAGTGCCAATCCTGAATGCAAACTGTAATATGAATACGCCTTTCAATATTTAATTCTAGACTTTTGCAGTGGTGGTGTATAAATGTTTCATTAGTGCACTCACTTCTGTGAGAGAAGGTTCATTCACTCATGTTTCTGCCATACCTCTGAAAAAAGCAACCCTGTCTACCTGAAGCACTAGCAGAAAAAGGGCAAAAAGGAACTTGTTCTTTTGAGTGCTCCTCCCAGCTCTAGCAATAGACTCTGGAATCAGAATTTTTTGCCTTGGGAATCCTGATTTATTAAAAAGACCTATTACAGGGCATGCTCCATTTTTGTATGACTTGATTTACTTCTACATATTGGCACTCAAGCAGTATCCAAGATCAGGAATTCAAAAGCTTTCATTTGGTGGGGTAAAACCCACTAGTGTTAGTGACAGGAATACTCACTAATGCCAACTGCAGTGGTAGGCTAGAATTGTGTAAAAATGTGCCAAATAACAACTGTCATCTCTGGACTGGACAGGCACCACCAAACATTCAGCATGCTGTGGAGGTCTTTCTTCTTACCTCTGAAAGTTTCCCTAGACCTTAGGATACTTCAGAGTAAGCAGAACCCACTTCATACCTTCCTAAGACAATTATGACTCTCCCACCATTAAAAAGCTTTTCTGACAATGAATGTGAAGCACGATTTACTTTCGTGGGACTTGCAGAGCATAAAGTGAGGCCATTTGAGTATGCTGATTAGATTAAGATCATTTCAAAGAGCATTAATAAGCTGATCATGTTACATTGTAAGTCCTAGCAACAATAGGTTTATGCATGGACAGAAAAATCACATTCAAATCTGTGGAACATGTGATAAACCTGAGAAAAATAAAACATCTTCTAATTGAATAGGTTACCAAATGTGAATTGTCTTTGCCAGGGGAGGGAAAACAACTAGTGGGGGCCTCCACCTGCTGCAGATGCCTTTATCAAGACCAAGTAGTGACACCCATATCAACAGCTAGAGATAATGTGATCAACACTAAACAGTGTAATTGCTAAAGACACTTTTCCCTGATTACTGGCACTCGAAGACCTGCGTGAGCACTGCATGAATCACTGTCGGGAGACCTGCAGAAAATCAGGCTTAGTGGAAACCACTGGCAGATGTTTACAATGTGACATTTACATTTCTCTTCAGGCCTTTATGTCTCACAGAGCACTGGGAGGTTGTACAGGAAGGCAGGGAAACATAACCCACTGATCACCTCATCACACCTTCCTTAAGGCATTGCTGTGAGGTTATACCACTGCAGCAAAATATCAGCTCACCCTCAGTTTCAGTCAGATTCCAGGAGGTTGTGAGTCTGTGTGCTGGAAGGGACAAGTAGAAGTGAAGTTGTCTTGGTCTGACTTCAGACACAGAAGTGTACTGCCAGCCCATTGTGTGGAGGTTTTGCAAAGGTCTGCTGAGGTGCTTGGTTTCTTGATGGATAACCCTTGAGCAAGGAGCCTTCCACAATTTTTCTATCACTTCCACAAATCTGTGTATCAGGGATATATAGTGACATGCCAGCAGCAGGGAAAAGCAGTGGAGGCGTGACACAGGCCTGTTACCAACTGACATACAACAGCAAAGTTACTCATTGGAAGACTTATTTCTCCAAATTCGCATTCTAGTTTATTCAAGGTCAGTCTTATGACTCTCATAAAATTATAGAAAAACTGTTGCTTCTCATATTTTAACAAGATTATCACTCTTCCTTATGAGTGCTGTAACCAGAGAAGTAGAAATACGATAATTTCTCGCTTTCCCATAGCAGTATTCTAGTGCCCAGTCATGAGAGTTATGAAGACCAGTCTTGCAAAGAACAGATAGACAGGAAGAGATGGTCCAGACTCAGAATGGAAGTAGGAGATAACCAAAGCTCCAGCTGTATTAAGAGTAAGGAGGAATTCTGGTACCCTTCCTGCACTGTGCACAGCTATGAACTGCTAAATATAATCTAGACCATGGCTGTGTCCTGTGGTGCGTTCTGGTCACTGTTTTTACCATGATTTAATCTTTAACTCAACGGGTGTAAACCAAATTCACACCTGCACCCTGAAACATGCTGCATTTTCCAGAGATAGTGGACTTCCCTGGACAAGTTTAGATGCCCTCAACTGTCTACACAGCATCCTTTCCTTAATGATAGTGTTACTATGGACTGCAAAGTCTGTGGAGAGAAAGCCTCCTCAGCAAGAACCTCTTCAGCCAGAACCTCTTTGAAAAACAACATCAAAATAGAGACTGAACATGAAATCCAGTGATTGCCCTGAATTGTCAAACCCTCCAAAGCTCCATGGCAACAACTGAGGTAAAAACAGGTTTGAGGCAGCCTACGGGGTTCCTGTAAGCTCTGTCTGCCCTCATCCCAGGCCTTACAGTTCCTAAATTGAGCAGGCACAGCATTTGAGGAAAAGCTGTGATTTTTCTCTGAGAAATCAGCTATTGTGTGGGAGCACTAAAAATGGTCCCACAATATGTAAATGGTATTGTTTGTGCAGACATTCTTGGTTGCAGAAAGGGTGAAAAACAAGTTCTTGCTGTACATGTAAATAGGATCAATATTCTGAGTTTTACTCTGTTCTCATCTCTTTCCCGTTAAAACTAGGGTGATCTCCCAAACTCAATATGTTATGATTCTTAAGATAGGAAGACATCACTTGCTTAACAAGATAGATACAATTTTTAGCCTCTATACCTCATGTGTAAGGTAAAACATTTGAAAGCTAAATTTTATTTCTCTGTCTACCAAAATTAGAAGAGAAGTTATGGGGTTTTTTCCAAAATATTGCTTTACTTTTTTTTTTTTTATTTGCAAGATTTCAGTAGCAAAAATTACCTCTTTTGCAGCAAACGTCCCATTTTTGAAGTAAAATATGACATAGTGGTTTAACTTTCTTTATTCTACTATTCTGATATTTTCATTGATTGTGTTTTTGTCCTACCGTGTGCCGAAACTCTGTTCTTTCCAAGAGGAGACTGAATAGGGAGGAAATTCATTGTTTTAACCATCATCCTCACTATGATATAAGCATTTATATGAGTGGAAGGTGTGCTAAAGGTGACTGAATTCTCTGATTATTTTGTCTCTGCTGCAAACTTGTTCCTGTCAAGAGGGATGTGGAGTTTCCAGATTTTATGAGGTAAGGGGTAGTATGAACCCGATGGATACTACATCAAAATTTGGTCTTTATTTCATTTGTAGCTTTGTAGACTAATTACCTCAATAATACCATTCTGTGACCATTGGTATACTCTGCTAAAAACATTGCCTCAAACAGATATTTTTTGACTTCTATTCTGTGTTATATTTGTCTGATTGGCAGTCTTATCCTAGGACAGTTAGGACTAAAAATAAATACTTTGCAGTAGTGTTTTGGGAGCTGAATTTGACAAATCCATGTTCTTAGATTCATTTACTGCCAAAATTTAAGTGCTATTTATGCCAATAACTGTCAGTTTAAAATAAAAATTCCACTGAACAGGGATATAGAAAACTCTCCACTTATCCAAACCTTGCATGTTTAAAATTCACATATTTCATTCTTATATTCCAGATTAGAAGCAATAAAAAAAAAAAAAATACTTGAAGCCCAATTCCTAAACATATACATAGGATCCTTAAAAGCCAGTTAAAAATCTGAAACCAGATTAATTTTATGTAGGAAACTAATTTGAGGCAGCTAGCTGTGAAAATAATACACATTGTTGCTCAGCTGCCCTTGGCTTACTGTCTAAGGAAATTGTTCTAGATTCTGAAAACCCACACAGACTGTCATATGTACTGAGGAAACAAGTTTTTCTCTCAGGCATAAATGAGTAAGATCTTCAAAACATGAAAAAAGAAATTATGATTAATGTACAAGTAATAATAATAAAGATATTTTGATAATTATAGTCTTTTTAAGTAAGCCAATATTTTTTGTATAAATGCAATTTCTACGGTTGATTTACTAATTGAGCAGTTTTGATGTCAACAACACAAATCAAATTTGCACCGTTTCAATGTTATTCTCCCTTTTCAAGTATTTTATACTTGAAATATACTATTTTGTATATGTGACATTGCATCTTTCTAACCTATTTAGGCAACAATGTAATAAATGCTTCTCCAGTGTAGCTTTTTTTCTGTTGTAACTAGTGAGTGTGGTAGGGGAAGCACTGATTCATAGATCTCTCTGCCTGTTGAATCGCTATCCCAGCCTAAGCTTTGCCAACATAAAAAATTTAATGCTTCAAAATGTATCAAAACTAGGAATATGTATTGGGAGAATGATCAACCTTTAGTAGCAGCCTAGTGCTTTCATTGTTTTATGAGTTTGTCCTGGGCTGCTTATAATTCTACAAAATTGGGGGAGTTTTGTTGTCATTGTTGCGGCTAATTTATTTTGTGCCTTTTTCTTTTTTTTTTTTTTTGCATTTGTCAAATTTTAAACAAAAACGGTTCAGCCATTTCCAAAAATACATCAGAAGAAATGCACTATCTAATCACTCTTAAAATTCTCACAGTGATTCAACAGAATCCTGTGTTTTTATGCTTCACAACTAGAACCAAACCCAAAATTTCATGGGAGGAGTACCTTTCTATCAAGGTTTCGATTTTAGCATCCTTATGAGAATGCAGCCTAATTTCATCATAGGCCTACATTAGGTCATAGTATAAACATTAGTGTAAATATATATTTTATATATATTCTATATAAATATAAGATAAATAAATAATACATAATAAATATTTATTTATAATAGTATAAACGTCTTCATGTATAACAAATAAATCACCCACGTTTTGTCTGAGATGAGCCTGGTATTCACTAACACATAAAAGATTCACAAAGGCACAGAAAGGTCTTAAAAACACTGCTGAAAATTTTAAAATGCTGAAATCTGTTATGTATTGTCTTTTCTGAGCTTTCATTGCCTTTTCTACAGAATCCTTGTCACAAAGGACATGAAGATTCAAACTGGAGAGAAGTCAAAAGAGCAAAAGCAGAGGAAGAATGGAAATTATAGACACCAGACCCTGGAATAAGAAGAGCTAAAGGTGCATTGGAGCAAGAATGTGGGAATGTGCCAGATGCAATGGGTGTGTCCAGTAAGTGTTGGACAGAGAGAAGAGCTGGATCTCAGGGGAGAGAGAAGTATAGGGCAAAAAAACTGCTACAGGTCATAGTAGATAGGATGTTGACACCCCTTGAGGCATAACTGCCCTGGCATGTGCAGGTGACTGTGAAATCTCAACTCTCTTCATGCTTCTCGTAAAACAGCTGTGGTGAAAACTTACAACTGCGTTGGGACCCAAAAGCTGTAGTGAATCCTTTATGAAAGGAGGGTATGTCTTCCTTGGTGCTGGTTCACTCAAATTAAGAGGTTCTTGTTTGTGGTGTGATGGCCCATCTGTCTGCCAGCTGTACCAGCAGCCCCTGATACTCTATTCCCACAGTGGGAACATGAACAAGGAAGATCATGGGTGGAGATACAGGCAAGGAAATGGTTTACCAGTTGCTGTCATGGGCAAAATAGACCCAATTTTGGGTAATTTAACAATTTATTGCTGGTTAATGTTCTTAATTACTGGTTCAGGACCTGGGAAACAGAGAGGAAAGAAGCAAACACTAGAACACCTTTTCCTGTCCACTGGTCTCTGTGCTCCTCTGCCCTTTCTCCTTTTCTCCCCACGCACCCTGCCCAGATGGTGTTCTCTGCCCTTTTGTCAGTCCCAGCTCCCCATGGTGCTGCAGCATGGCTGCCCTGGGCCACGGCATCTTGGCATCTGTCCCTTGAGAAGCTGCAACCAGTGGGAACCACCTGCAACATGCACATTGGGCTGGAGCCAGCTGAAACTGGCATGTGGGTCAATGCTCATGGCAGCCCCCACCATGCTGGTAACCATGTAAATCCAAGCGAGGGCAGGCTGCAGGCTGCGGAGCTTAGCATAGGCCAGAGGTCAGGGCCTGGGTCCAGCAAGGTAGAGCAGTGTGGCTGCACGGGAAAGCACTCCAAAGATTGGCAATACCCGGGCTGAGATTTCACTCAGCCTGCCCTGTCAGCATTGCCCTGCTTTGAGCCAATGCTCAAGGATGTGGTGAACATTGCACCATGACCAGCCTGAGGAGGGAGGAGGTGGTGGCACAGGTGCCTCTTTGAGTTGTGAGAGAAGATGGAAAGTGTTCCCTGAAGAGTGAGGGGGCTGTGAAAGACTGCATTGGAGAGCAGACAGGTGTGCAGGCTGAGCCGGGGCACAGCCACAGTGGTATAGGGGAAACAGACCAGCACCCCTCACACCGCAGCAGCCAAGATACAAATACATTCTGCTTTGTGTACCTTTACTACTTTGTGTAACTTAATAAAGATCTGTACGTTGTTTTATCACTGTGCTGCACTACACAAAGGTATCATAGAATGTTAAGGGTTGAAATGGGCTGTAAAGATCATGTAGTTCCAACCTCCTCTGCCATGGGCAGGGACACCTCCCACTAGACCAGGTTGCTCAAAGTCTCATCCGAGCTGGCCTTTAACAATACCAGGGTTAGGGCATCCACAACCTCCCTGGGCACCCTGTTCCAGTTTCTCACCACCCTCACAGTAAAGAATTTTTTCCTAATAACTATCCTAAATTTCCCCTCTCTCTGTTTATATTCAGGAATTGGAAAACCATTCACATACAACTTTATAAAGATGCCCAGAAACAAAACAATTTCAAAATCAGAAGTTGAATGAGAATGGCCTGGAGAAATGTAAGGATATTATTTGTTCAGTATTTCTTTCTCAAAGACAAAGATGAATTTTGATCAAAACTGTAAAAAAGAAATTAAATAGGAAAAATCCACTGGAAACTTTTAAATAACCCTTCACCCTTTGGAAAATTTGCCTGTTTTATCTTCCACCAAAATCACCCAGTCAGTGTGTCTCTAGCAGTTGAAACTCCCGTTCACCTTAAATAAAAATAAAATCAGTCACAGAACTGTTGCAATAAGAAATTAATTAATTTGCTGAAAACTCTTGTCTTACAGTAATAAATATCACAGAAACCAGCATGCAAAAAATAGTAATTCTATGTTTGTCGTAAGGACTGGAGTTTATGAAGTATGTAGGACCTGAGGTCACCGTGAAGCAAAGGAATTAAAGAGATATTGAAAAGAGATGCCCTCAAGGGGCCCTTGACATGTATCCTTTAACACAGGTCTGGTTTTTACTCCAATAATGCATCTAGTTGTGTGCAATTACCCAGGAAACCTTGATTCTGACCCATTTTCAAGTCCTTTCAATATTGTACAACACAAAAAATTCTGAAGCAAACTCACTCAGGTGAGCAAACTCTCTTAGCCAATTATTTCCAATAATGCAATCAACAATTGAGCAAAAAGAGGTTCAACAACTTCTTAAATAGTAGTTTTAAAGGCTCTTTTAACAGCCACACTTTGTTCATTCAGAAAGAATATTTTCAAGTTTTCAAAACCATTTATAACCATTTTGATGTGCTACATTTTTTTGTTGTCATTGCAGTGCATTTACTGTGATAATTAGAAATGATGGCAAATACAGGGGAACTTTATAAGGATATTCAATCACTGTACTGCAACTCTAGGTCCTGATGGATTTAGTAATGACTTTTAAAATTAAATTCTAGACAAAATCAAACTACTAAATACTTGATCCCAGTAAAAAAAAAATTGACATAAAAGTGACATAAAGTGACATAAAAGCCAAAGAAGTCTTAGAAAGGATAATATGTATGTATCTCTCCACTCCATGTCCTGTTAATTTATTGAATAAATATTTATCCAAAGAACATAAGCTATTTTTCAGTCCAGCTGTTCAGTTCAGCCGGATTTACGGAGTTAACAATAATAAGATCTTTTATACCTGCAGCATTTTATTCTGACTACAAGAGGGTTAAAGCCATATTTCTTTTCCACAGGGAAATTATCCTGCTATTAACCCACCATGATATTTTATGCAGTACAGTTAATGCAAACACACTATAGTGTTGTAGAAACAAAGCATAACTCATTAAATGAGTACAAATTTTATGCAAAACAAGTGATGTAAAGTAATCCTTTAACTTTTCTAACATGTAGAAAACAGGTCAGAAAGATTACCGGGGGCCAGAGGGTCCTAAGAAGTGGAGAATGTTTGCCTTTCCGTGACTGCATGATTTCATCAGGATCTCAGGCTGGCCAGCTGTGATCCTGCACCTCTGTTCCCTGTGATGAATCTTACTGGAAATGTAAGAAAGTGAGATAGATATGTAGGTGTGCCTGCTGTGACAGACGTTGTCGTTCATGTACATCAGATCCTGAAGGCTCATATAAATATTTATGCATATCTGTAAAAAAAAAAAAAAAGAAAAAGCTCCCCATACTCAATGCATAATCAGTGTTTTTATCTACAAAATAACTGCTTTGAGTGCTTCTGTTAATGAATTCATTTCTAAGGGTGTTAAATAATGCTGCATGTGTTTTGTAAGTTAATTAATTTCTTATTGCAATAGTTCTATGAATGAACAATAATTTTTTTTAGTTTACAAATGTTCTTGTAACAGTCAGAGTATTTATCCAGATCTGTAGTTGGGAAGATAAACTAATATGTATACAATTACCATTTGTCTATCTCGAAATATTTGATGTGCCGAACTGCTTTGGTCATGTGAATAAGCCAATGTATTTGAAACCCATAAATGGAATCAAGAAATCTAAATGTGCACCAGGCTTGTAGATTGTCTTTTTTTTCTTTTTTATGGAGAATATGTACATTTAAATATTAACGTATATTTTGGGACAAAATTCACTTTTGAATACTGTAAGATGTATATAGTAGGCCAAGGATTTTTAAGTATGCAATGTCATATCATACTAATAAGTACTATGGCTTAAAAATACAAATCTCAGACTTAAGTCTGCCGTGAAACCCACATTGACTAAGAGGTATTTAACGAAGAAACAAAATTAAAAATGGAAGGTTAAAGTGCCCCTGAACTTTGGAATAGCTAACTTCCAGCTCTTCAGAGATAGTCAATAGGAGGCTGCCCTCAGAGACAAGGGATGGAACGGAGCTGGCAGATCTTTGAAATCTGCCATAGAACACAAGAGCTGGCAAACCCCAGGAGCAAGAAACTGTGCAAGGATGCCAAGAAACTGGTATGACTGGGTAGGGACTTGCTGGTCAAACTAAGGCAAAAGAGGCAAATGCACAGGCCATGGAAACAAGAACAGGTAATCTAGGAAGACTATAGAGAAGAAGTTTAGTTGTGTAGGTTGTGGTGAGGAAGGCCATGGCAAGAACAGAACTTGTCAAGGGACACAAAGAATGAGAGAAAGGAGTTCTACAAGTACATTACCCAGAAAAGAAAGGTCAAAAAAGGTATAACCTCCCTGATAAACAACGCTGGAAAACTGGTAACAACAGACAAGGAGAAGGCTGAAGTACTTAACTTTTTTGCCTGTATTCACTGGAAATCTCTGTTCCTACATGTCGTGAATGGATGGATAGCAGGATGGGGTGCAAAGTACTTCCTTCTGTAACTAAAGATTAGGTTCATGACCACCTGAGAAACTGAGGGAATTGGCTGATGTAGCTGCCAAGCCACTCTCTATGATATTCAGAAAGTCATGGCAGTCAACTGAAGTCCCAGGTGACTGAAAAAAGGGAAATGCAATATGGTACTCACCTTTAAAAGGGTAGAAAGGAGGACACTGGGAAGTATCAACATGTCAGCCTCACCTCTGTGTCTTGGAAGATTGTGGAACACATCCTCCCAGAAGCTGTGCTGAGAGACATGGAGGACAGGTAGGTGACTCAATGGGCACTTCACCAAGGGAAGTCCTGCCTGACCAACATAATGGCCTTCTATGGTGGAGTGACTGCAAGAGAGGACAAGGGAAGAGCTACAGATGTCAATTTTTCCTCAAGTTCGTAGAATTTCTTGCCATTTTTCTTTAATATGAGCAGATTTAACCATTAAAAACATTGGCACAAACACTTTTGAATTTGCAGATTTTTGTGATTTATGCATGTGACTGACAGTGCTTCTATAGGGATTAGATTTTATTTTTGTACCTTTACATCTGCAAGAAGAATCCGAGGGCTTTTTCCTGCTACTTCAATTTTAAACATTTAGAAGTACATGCTGTAGATAAAAGAGACTGTGTAGAAGGGCAAATGAGTAGGCTGCTTTCTAAATAAACACTTGGCCAAAAAAATCTTGGTTTTAATCTGAAAAAGCATACTTTAAAAAAAAAAAAGGTATACTTTTTAACATCATTTCATGGCCTTTTCTTATTTATTTCTATTATAAGGAGCTAGAACAAGTGAAATACTAAAATGTTTTGAGCTAATAGATGTGGTCATTGTAGTGCACATTTTTTCCAGCTTGTTTTATATTCATGGAAGTAATTTTTAGCTCTGATAAGTCATTTGTGGTTTTGGCAGTAGTAGTGAGATAACACCGAAATTGGGAGATTGGCTGTCTTCTGCCCTGTATTTTGAAATTTGTTACAATAAACCCACATGCTTCTCTAGACAGAAAATTGATATCTATCCATTTCATGACAGACTACTAGGTGCTTACACTTGTCATTATCAGGGGCAAAATACTTGTAGTCTTGCACTTCTGTGCCAAAAGAGATTGAAGGCCCATATGAAGATTAAGCAGTGAAGGTTACTAGTTCAAACCTTTAGTGTACAGAGTTTAATTCGATTCATAGCAGGCTCAGCAGAAACATGGCATTTTGGTACACCTGCTGCAGGGAAGAAAACTCTTCTTACATAAGAAGAGTTACTTAAGAGTTACTTACTTCCATACTGAAGCTGTAAAAAATATGAAATGCCAAGTTATTCTTTCTTTTCAAAAAGATGAGCACAGAAAAATTCATTGAAACCACAACCACTAGAATACTTAGTGACTTTTGGGACATACATAATTGTTCACAGTTAACTCCAAAGAATTATGACAAATGCGGAAATTTCTGGCTTCTGTCATAAAATAACAACACTAGCTCATAACCAGAGCAATGCCTTCACTAAAAATTGCTGAATGTTACCCCATTTGTGACTGTGTAGAACTGCAGAGGTGAGTAAGCACTTTCCTAGTCTAGGTGCATGAGATGGAGAGTTGTATGTGGCCCTATCTTTTCCAGGTACTTAATCTCTTCATGCAGTGTTTCATTTCTTCTGAATTCAAAGCCCAGCTAGACAAAATTCACTTCAGAAAATGAAGTATCTCTTACCAGATGTGAATCTATGATACATGTATACTTCTGTGAGCAGAAATCAGGCCAGAAGCATTGAGATGGTATTTACCTTGAAGTACACACTTAACTTTTTCCTGAATCATACAGCAAAATGAGGAAATAGAGGAAATGCTAGTAGAATATACAGTTTTTAGCAGAAATGAAACACTGATGTGTAGTTGCTGCACTGCCTACTTGAACTCTTAAATTGTGTGATCATTAATTACTCAACTCCCTTGCTTTATGCATGGCAGGGTGAATTATACCTGCAGTGGGTAGTACCTATTGTTCAAGGTTACAAATTACCCGTGTTCCACAGCGTGCAAGAATAATCTTAGTTTTCGGCAAGACAAAGTGGCACACAGCAACTATTGACAATGATTTAGTCTTTTATGAATTTGCTGCTTAAGCAAGTTGCAGGCAGCTTTTGTATAGCAAGTTTTATGCAAATATTATAGAATGGGGGAGGGCTTGGCACCAAGCTAAGTAGGGCAGTGGGTAAAGAACTTAGATTAATGAAGGACCTTGCTTTTGGATGTTCTTCTTCTACCCAAGTCCTGATTCCTCCAACTCTCTCAAATGAACCTTACTGCAATTTAAAACTTGGCTTATGTGTCTGGTAAAGATGAATTTGGTAAATGTTTTCTCAGTTTATTTAATGTGTAGGTATGCTCAGGCTCCCATAGAATACAATTATGTCAGCTTTCTTTCCAAATGCAGCAGCAGTACTTCTCCAATTCTTCAGTAAAACAGCTGGAAGGCTAAAGCATTCATTCAGGAATCAAGAAAGCAGGATTACCACCTCAATCAGATGGGAGAAGAATGTATACATCCCACCGATGTCTTCATCTGTCTGATATCAGCTGAGCAATTCTCACCTACATGGCTGAAGCTCTCTTGGCCCAAGACCAAAGAAGCTGCCTGCTTTCGCTGCCAGGTGTTTAGAGTACCCTGCTGACAAGGAAAGCACAACTTTCAGACACTCCAGTGGCCATTTTTCTTTAAACTTTCTTCAGGAACAGATCAAGAATTAGCATACAATATTTTTTTTCTTCCGTGCAACATGCCTTAGACATTAGCTTTATTGTATGGAGGCAGATTTTCAAGAGGCTTCTCCTGAGTAACAGAAATAGATATGCTTCAGGAAAAATGCATTTTTTTCCTGAAGCATATTTTTTTTTTTTCTAGGAAGAGGAAAGTGACACTTATATTCTTAAGGGCAGCTTTCGGCTGTATCAAGTGGCAATAGTTACCTGCTTACTACCCTAACATCTGGAGGAGACAGGCTGAAAACATGCTTGTCAGTTACTGGCTACTTTTATTGAGTTGCCTTTGTACCTAGGAAGTGTTTATGGGGAGTGTTGTACTTTATTAGGCACTCTATGGGAAAGCTACAAAAGCTACACATCTAAACCAGCAGAGTGCAAGTTAGTGCAATCACTGCAACATAGATTACATTTCAGTGCACAATATTTCAAAATGTATTTGTCTTTCACCCTCAGACCGGCCAATGGCTTTTCATCCTCTCCTTTTCAAACTACTGCAGTATAGTAGAGGATTTAGTAAGACAAATGTGCAGGACACTGTTTACCCCTAGCTCAAATATCAACATTTTGGCACTAATCAAGGGTAAATATGTGATCCTTATTCTTTGACAACATTGTTCAAACCCTGATTTAATGTTTTCTAACTGCATTAGGTTGACTCTATCTAAAAAAGTACATAGGAATTATCCACATAGCATAGATGCAAGCCGATGAATGAATGTTATTTAATTCTTGTCCCCCAAAATGTCATTTCCTTTTAGGTCTCCATTTCACTTCTGGAATTATAAAATGAAAGTGCTGGTTCTGATTGATAGCTTTGGCCACAAGGAACTAAACTGAGATCACTGTTTTGTTTAACATTGGCATTAAAATCCATCTCTGTCATATTTTCAATATGTTAAAATAAAGAACACATGGCTCCCTCTTGCACACACAGAAGTTATCTCAGCACTCCTGCCTGGTATGTTTAACATCTCTTATCAAAAAGATGGACTGAAAACTTCCTAGTCATGTTATGTTTGTACAGTACCTTGACAAAACAGACTAAAATTGCCAAATCAGCTCTATACACATACACACTCACATCCCTCTACACCAGGGGTCCTCA
>VXBA01004621.1:94818-129172 GCA_013399895.1 Serilophus lunatus | reverse complement strand
CGTTTCTCCACCTGCTCTGGGTCCTCCAGCTGCTCCGGGTTCTCCAGCTGCTCTGGGTTCTCCAACTGCTCTGGGTTCTCTACCTGCTCTGGGTTCTCCTAGTGCTCTGGGTTCTCCAGTGTCTGTCTGGTGTTGAGCAGAAGGATGGGCAGTGGGAGAGGGGCTGCTGGAATGTGGGAGCTGAGGAGAACGTCAGGAGGGCCCAAGTGAGTCAGGAATGAGTCACACCCCTCCCTGCACCACTGGGAAGTGCTGGGGAAGGACAGGGGCATCTGCAGGGAGCTGCACCCCCAAAATAAAAGGGAGGCAGCAAAATGTCGAGCTCACGAACGCCAGAAAGTACCAGAATTAGTGTTAATTAAATCCACACTAATTAAAAGACACCGTGCTTTTTTTTTTTCTTCCCCCTTCCCCAAAGTTGTGCAGAGCTGTTTTGTTTAATTGTGGGCTTCTTTTTTTTTTAGGGCAGAAAAGGGAAAAATAACAAGGAGGGGGATGTTGTGGGCAGCTGAGGAGGGGGTGATGCAGCTCTGGGTGGTCGGCAGTGCTCTGGGAACAGCCTTTGGAGAGGGATTGCTGCTGGAATTAGGAGGCAGAATTCCTGAGTTTTTCTCTGTGCTTGATGGATTGAGCAGGGAGGAACCAGCACGTTTCAGGAAGCAGTGCCAGGCAGTGATTAAATGCTGTTCTTGGTGCTGTATCCACACTCAGGCCTTTATTTATAGCTCGTTTCTGCATCACAAACCCAGCAAGATTCTTGGATTTTGGATTTTTCCTGGTGTGTGGATGGAGAACACCCCAGACAAAGAAGTCCTGGTGTTGTAGAGGATGTGGAAGTCCATGATCTCCATGACCATGGCCATGGTCTTTTCCACATCCACAAGGTGCTGAGAATTTTGCCGAGGTGAAGCCACAGGACACGGAGAGTGTCCTGTGTCCCCTTGGCCTGGATGAGGGTCTGGCACTCCTAGAATCCAGAGCAGTGTTGGAGTGGTGCTGTCCATGTGTCCTGACAGCTCCTGATATCAATATTTCACAGTCTGGTGCTTTGAGTTTGCATAAATTCCATTTTTATTTTCATTTTCTAAATACTGAGTCGAAGCTGATCTCCTTTCCTTTGGAGCTGCCTGTGATCTTCCCATCCTGTTTCACAGACCTCTCCCCCTTCTTTCAGACACTTTTCCTGGTTCTGGAAGTGCTCAAGGCCAGGTTGGATGAAGCCCTGAGCAACCTGGGCTTGTTCTTAGAGGCACAGTTGGAAAAATCCGAGCTGGATGTGTTTGTGCACGTTGGGTTTTTGGGGCTTCAGCATCTCCCAGGAGTCCCAGGCAATATCTCATGGTTTTGGGGAAAAAAATAAAGGATATTTCAGCAGTTTGACTAAAACATCCCATTAGCAGAGTCCAATCCTCCCCTTTTCCTTTCAGGCTTCCTATCACAAACTACCAGAACATACCTCCTCTATTATTTATTTTCAGTTCATACTTAATTCTGCAGAGGAAATAAAACCTTTCTGTGCAGCAGGTGAAAGGCTGTTCCTCACTGACCACATTTTGGTTTTCTTTTCCTGTTTTCCAGACTTCATTTTATGGCAGATTCAGGCACTTCTTGGACATCATCGACCCACGCACTCTCTTTGTGACTGAGGTAATTTATACACACCTTTTTTTTTTAAAAAATACTGTTTATTAGACAGCTTTAGATTAAAAACAATTTCTTCTGTGAACAGCAGAAGTAATGAAACCAGGTTTCCAGTGGTTTTGTGTCTCACAGTTGATTGATTGCCCAACTGAGCTCTGTTAAATCCAAGCAGAAACTTTGTATTATCCATCAGTGAATCCACACTTCCCATCTCCCTCTGGCTGCTGGGGCCTTGAACTGGTTTCAGGCGAACTTGCCAGTGATTTAATCTTCCCAGAACAGAAATTCCTACAGGTCTTCATGGTAAAAAAATACAGATGAGAAGATGAGAGAGCAGTCCTTAATTCCATGGAGGATTTGAGCTGGGTGAGTTCGTGCTGCAGTTTTGCAGTGTCTGCACTCAGAGACCTTTTCTATAGTTTTTGCCTTAATTATTGCCCTGTTTGTAACAGGATTTTGGATTTCTGCTCCTTGTTTTGTCCAGCAAATACTGTCTGAGAGTGATAGGGGATACTTTTGTGAGCTGAAATTCTCCCTTTTGGCCATAAAACTTGGGATTTTGCTTTCACTGAAGGGCAGGTGCTTTTTTCTTTTTATTTCCCCTTTTTTTGGTCTTTTTTTTAATTGAGGTAGGGTTGTATTCAGAAGAAAATACACCTGCAAGCAAATCTCGGACTACAATGAGTTGAACTGTGGCTAATGGTGAACTGAGCCCAGTTCTTGGGGAAAAGACCCAGTGCAACTTTAAATCATCTCTTTCTTCTGAATTAGCAGATTTTTTTTTCAAAAACAGAAGGACAAGATGTATCATGACATTGGTTTTGAGTACTTTGTTTGTGCACCCAAGAGAAGAGCAGAAAATAAAGCAGCTGTTCTTGCAACATCAACGTGAAGATTTTTCCATTCCCTTGTAAAATCCCAGGCTCAGTTCAAGTCTGAGATCAATTTTCCAAAACCTCCAACCTCCCCATGGAGCTCAGGCAGGGGAGGTGACCTGTTCACAGCAGAACATCACAATTCCAAGGAGGAATCACTATTACCTGAGGGTGCAGAGCTCTTTGCAGATGTTAAAGCTGCTCTTGGAAGAGGCTGTAAACACTCATGGCAGAATAAAGACAACGAGTTCAAGAGTTTGATCTGGTCTTACCTTAACAGATATTTAGTGTTTAGGAGGAGTAGGAGATGTCCAAGGCCAGCTTGGAGCAGCCTGGGATAGTGGGAGGTGTCCCTGCCTGTGGCAGGGGGTGGAATGAGATGGACTTTAAGGTCCCTTCCAACCCAAACCATTCCATGGTTGTTCAGTGCAAGGCAGTGTGTGTTGAAGGAGCATTTTTGGCAGCGTGGGGAACCCTCCAGCCTTGTGTTTGTGGTGAAATCCCCTCTCTGAGCAGGTGAATTTGCACTAGAAAGCTCTGCAGAGTTGGTGTTTGGTAGTTTTCCATGAGCTTGTGCTTTCTCAGGAGGTTTGAGGAGGAACACAGGTGCTGAGTTGAGGTCACCTGGCAGAGGTTCTGGTAGGACAGAAAGAGGTGATTCTACTCATCTTTTTTGTGGATTTTGTTATGCCTCACCTCTCTTTCTTTACCTCTTTTTTTGGAGGAAAAGTCTTCTGGGTGGAGACCTCCCCATTCTGTTTAATGGAAAGTTTTCTTCATTTGGGCATGTTTTCCTGTTCTAATAATAATCCTCACCTGCCTCAACTCTCCATTTAAATCTAGAGCATGTGTATCTGTGTATTTGATTATTGTTTTTAGGCTGGGTAACTCACTGTGCTCAGTGTGGGACAAGAATTGGATTTTCCCATGGCATTAATCCAAGAAAAAGGCAAAATTTTCTAACCTACTTCTCATGTTTCACTCAAGTGGGGGGGATATGGGAGAACTTGATAGAGTTTGTGGTTCTACTTTTTGCAGTTACAAAAGAGAATCATGGAATTGTTTAGGTTGGAAAAGCCTTGAGGAGCATGGAGTCCAACCCTTCCCAGCTCCCCCCTCCTGGCAGGGATTGCAGAGAATTCCAGGGGCCCCCTGAGCCTCCTTTGCTCCAGGATGAGCCCCCCCCAGCTCCCTCAGCCTCTCCTGGTATTCCAGACCCTTCCCCAGCACATTTTAAGGGCTGCATCTCTTCTACTTTTGGAGGGAATTATCCTGCTCATTGTGCTCCATGGAATGCAGAGGGGGTCTGGGCTCTGAGAGCTGAATTCCTGCTCTGAGCCTCGATGGGACAATCCCCCCTTTGGCTCTGCCACAAGCTCTTCTACCTTCCCATGGCCAGCTTTTCAAATTATCCCAGGTTTTTTGAGGAGGTTGGTCAGGTTGGGGGGTTCAGAGTTTCCAACTGGTGTAACTTCAGTTTTCCAGACAGCTTCTTCTACAAAGGTGGAAAAAGAGCCAAGTCTAAGTGGCCCAGTTTTTATCCTGGAGACAAAAGTCATCAAAATTAAGCCAAGATTAAATTTGGGCCCCTAAACTGAATTGAGGGAAGTTTGGTGTCCTTCTGTGGGGTCCTGCAAGGAGAGGTCTGACCCTCATGATCCCCTGGAATGGCTTGGTGGCTTTCCAAGGGAAGAGATGCCCTCTGTCCATGTTCTTTGGGAGTCTGAATTGCACAATAACGATGCCCCAGCAGAGCTGCAGCCCATTTCATGGTGCCCACACGAGTCCTCTTTCCCTGGAAAAGTCTCTTGGCAAAACAGGTACTTGGGATCACAAGAAGCACTTCCTGGGGCATCAGATCTGCTTTTTTGCTCATCCTGCTTGCTGTGCTCTGTGTGTGTGATCTCGTGCTTTTGAAATAATTTGTGTGCACACACGGAGAACTCAAAGCTCTTTGGCTTCCTTTGATAATTGAGGTGGCAAATTAAGATCTAGGAAGGGTTTGTGAGACACAGCCATGTTCAGAGGCTCCTTCCCTCTGACAGATGGCTGCATCTTCCAGGCCCAGGGCTCTCAGGGAACAAATAAATTGCTGTTTGTCATGGTGGAGCTCACTGGAAAAGGGGGGAAAAAATACATCAATGAGTCTCTAATGAGCATGGAGGTTCATCCCATGGAAAATGCTGGGAAATGTAATAATATTTTATTTTTCTACATCCTTTTTTTAATTGCTGGGTGTTACACCATCCCATCCTACTGGTGGCTGTGTTTTGAGGAAGGGTGGAGTGATCCCTGAGTGGGGAATCGAGTGATATCGAGTGCAATTAGTCTCAGTGACATTCCTCTCTTATTCATTTTATTTTTCAGTAAATCAGATTCTTAACACAATTAAAACTTCCTGGTCTTTTAGAGGTTCTTAAGGAGTAATCCTTGGGGGATGCACAGTGAGTACTGGATTATGTTGTACCTGTGCTTTTATCTTTAGTGGGGTTATCTGTATCAAACTCACCTTCCAGTTTTTCCTGCCTTCTGAGTGCAGATGAGTTGAACCAAGGCCCTGACCTTGTGTCAATATTGCAGTCACCTCTAAAGAGGAGCTTTTCTCCTGTGCTAATTCACCTCATTACTGGCTCTCTAATGAAATCATCTTTTGACAGCTGCAAATTTGCCAACTTTTCCCATAAGTGGGAAATGTGTCGTTTCAGAGGTCAACAGGTCCTGTCACCAAGGAGGACCCCTCAGTGGGGCAATGCCTGGTTTCAAAATGTGTGAGGTTAAAATGGTTGGAATAATGCTTTTAATTGCTCTGTAATTAAGGTCCATCAAGAGAAGCAGATGCTTTGATAAGGCAAACTTATCCCATCTGACATTAACCTGCACAAGACTGTTAATGCTCTCTGGGAAGCTCCTCCTGGAGAAAGATCTGATAATAATCCCAAGCAAAAGTGAAATAAGAATTAAGCTGAGCTGAGAAGGGGCTGTGTGTTATCTGCCTTTGCTCTATCTCATTGTTCAAAGCCTAAATCTGCAGAGCTCTGAGCATCTTGCATTCCCATATTTGGGTTTAAAATGGAAGCAGGATTAGATGTATGTTATTTATATGAACGATACCTTCTTACTCAGCAGATTGACTGTCTGTGTTTATTCAGTGTCACATCTGCTGGCTTCACTTGAACAAAAAGTTTCTGGCTCCTGTTGTCTGTCACTGTGGATCCAATACAATGGGGCCAGCTGGAGTCAAGTCTGCCGTGTGTGTCATCCGGGGAGCAGAGAGACAAAATCAGCAATTGTGGAGTTGCTGGTGGCAGAGCACAGCTGGATTTCCATACCCTGCCTGGAGCTGGAGCTGCTGGGGGCCAGAAGACTCTTGATTTGGGTCAAGTGCCAGTTGGGCTGGACATGAAACCAGTGGATCTCCCACACTCTGCAGATCACCAGCCAACAAACCCCAATCCAAGCCTGGGACGAGCAGAACAAGACCCAAACTGTCCCAACGTGCCCTGTCCCATCAGTGGGTTTCCTCTTAAAACCCTTCAGGGGCACAACTTGGCTCTTTTTGTGTGGGCTGTGGAGCAGGAATGTTGTTGTGCTCCTGGCAGAGGGGCTCTTACCCCGGTCTGTGTGTGCACATATGGGATTCTGGAGGCAGCTCCGAGCCATGTGCAGGCACGGGTTGGGATCCAAGAGAAGACAAGGCACAGATCTTCCAGACAGAAACACTGTGCCCCAGAAAGAGAGGGACAAGGTGACAACTCAGGACAAGGTGACAACTCAGGACAAGAGCTCACAAGCTGGATGGAGGTGTCTGACTCCCATAGGTGTGTGCAAACTTCTGTGGGACCCAACGTGGTTGTCCTTTATCCTGCTGGAGCAACCCCTGTGAGGGGCTTGGGATGTCAACAAAGGATTCCTGGAGGTGGCCACCAGCTCGGTGTGATGGGGCTGCTTTCCTGCTGGCATCTCTGGTTTGGGTGTTTCTCCTCCTAAACACCAGCCTGGAGCAAAGGAGGCTCAGGGAGCCCCTGGAATTCTCTGCAATCCCTGCCAGGAGGGGGAAGCCGGGGGGAGGTCAGGCTCTGCTCCCAGGGAACAAGGGCCAGGAGGAGAGGGAACGGCCTCAGGCTGGGCCAGGGCAGGTTTAAATTGGATATTGAGGAAAATTTCTCCGTGGCAAGGATTGTCAGTCTTTGGAACAGGCTGCCCACCAGGCAGTGGTGAAGTCACCATTCCTAGAGATGTTTCAAATCCCTGTGGATGTGGCACTTGGGGACACGGTTTATTGGTGGCCTTGGCAGCGCTGATGGGACTCAGTGATCTCCAAGGGCTTTTCCAACCTAAACAAATCTCTGGTTCTGTGATCCAGACTGACTCAGGGGGTGGGTTTGGGCCGTGCAGCTGAGCTCTCTCCCTCTCTAAAAGGTGCCTGCAGGGAGCTGTCCTGGCCCAGTCTGTGCCTGGGAATCCCTTGGATGGTTTTATCCCAAATTATGCCAGGGATCATGCCAACACAGCCTCACCCCCAGGCTCTGACTTGCTCCATGACACAGCCACAGTCGTAAACTCAGGCTCCTGGATCGGCGATGGCCCATCCCATACTTCTGTAACCCCAGCCCTGTTTTTGGGGGGATGTCTCCCAGGTGGACACGGCTCAGGCTCAGGCTGTGGCGGAGTTTGAGTCTCCAGCTCTGTGTGTGCAGTAGATCCCTGGCAGTGCCTGTGGGCTGAGGTTTGTAGGAACATCCTCCGGGCGCAGATGGTCTGTCTAGCACCCTATTGTGAGAGCTGAGACCCCAGCATCCACCACGAGAAGTGCTCCAGTTTGGTTTTTTTTTTGTACAAGAAAAGGGGTAGGAAAGAAATGATGCACACGAGTTAAAAAACGTGGTTGTGGGGTTGGTGGCGGTGATGTGTTTTTTTTTTAGGTTGATGCTGTAAAATCTCGAGTGACACTTCATCCTACAGACAGCAGCAGAGAAATCAAGCAACAATAAATATTGAAACAGTAGCACAACCTTGTAGACAGACCTCTTTTTTCCTGTTAGAGTGGAGATGAAGTGTAATCTTAGACATTATCAGTTATCACAGTAATGCTGCATCGTGCTGAAAGCTGGGGAGTGCAGCTTGTTGGCATTTGGAGCCGTTGCACGTTGTGAAGTTTGCTCCTATTTTATTTTTTTTGGGGAGGGGGGGGGGAAGGTTTTGGTTGAAAGAACCGTGCTTGACTTTTCCAGAAGTTATACGAGGCAACTGTGTCTTTCCCCCAAATTTTGAGGGTGTGGGTTGTTTGCTAAAACTACCTGAACACCTCAGAGCCCTGTGAAAAACATCTTAACACAACCCTTGGTTTAACACTTTTGTTCACTTCCCGTGCCGTTCCCACAACCTTGGGAACCATCAGCACTGTTGGTGCAGGACTCCTTTCTCTGCAAAAGTTCCCCTCTCTCCCCACAGAGCTGAAAGAGGAAATTCATGAAGACTCTGATTTTAAAAGCAAAATCGAGCTTTTTTGTTTTCTGTTTGTTACCACACTAAACAAGATGGGATCTGGCCAGGGTTGTTATAGTAACTACTAAGATTTCCTCAAGAGAAGGAGAAAAAAAATAGAACACAGCCCCATTCATCTATTCCTCCCAGTTTTTCATTCAGAGTTACATGCTGTTCTGGGGAGATAATTTGCAAGACACACAGTGTAGGTAATTTCAGTGACAAAAACACGTCCCAGTAATGAGCACAAATGGCTCTCCAGAATGTTGTGCTGGCACTCCCGAGTGATTTTCCAGCTTTGGAGGCAAGAAGGATTGTCTTCCCTGGATTTGCAGTCATTAGCCAGTCAGCTGTCAGGCTTTTCACCTCTGCATTATGGGGCAGTCTATGAACTTATATGATCAGCACTTATTGATGTTCATTCTCGGTAAGAACTTTGTCATAGTATGATATTTTTAGGCATCCAGAAGGCACAGAGCTGCCAAGAGCAACCTTGAGACACTCAAGTCCTCTTGTGATCTTGCAGGATTGCTTCTCTTTACAGGCTGGAAAGGCCTGACACAGCCCAAAAGTCCAGTTTGTTTGGCATACCTGCAGCACCCCATAATTTTCCAGTGACCAACCAACACTCTTGACTGGGTTTCATTGTGGTTGGTCATTCCAGCTGCAGAGCCCTGAAGGTTTGGCAGAAATTTGAGCCTGTCCATGATGTTGGATTTCATCCTGTGTGTCCATTTCTCAAGGTCAGCTTTTCTTCTCTGTGAGATCCTGAACCCCTGTGGAGGAGCAGAACATCACCCAGTGCAGCATCACCAGAAATTTCCATCCCAATTCAGAACTCTTCTTTTTTTTTCCCCCAATGTCAAGAGGACTTGGATTAAATAATGACTTGTTTCTCTGTCTGGGATGTTGGATAGACATGGAAAAGGATGGCCAGTGACTGGCTTTATCCATTGAAGCATTCAGAATATATTTATGCTCTTAAAGGCTGCAAACTCCTCCCAGGAAAGTCCAGGAAAGGACTCACATGTTCCTCCCATCACTTGCATATTATTTTTTACTAAGCTAAGTTTAAATTTTAAGGCAGATTTAGCAAGATTGTTTTGGTTTGTTTTTTTTTTAACCAGGCATGAAAGCTTTTATATATAATTCCATTCTCTTATTTTTGGAGCAAGGCACAGTGTTTCCACAGCCAGTTTTTTTTGTCAAATGGGATTGCCTGGCCTTTGAGGAAAGGAGGGATCTCTGACACTCAAACATCTGTATAAACTGATGGACATAGTTTTCTGAATTTCCCAAGACTCCAATAAAATGAGATTAGAAGAGCAGAAGAAAATGCCCCCACCTGGCACTAAAGTATGACCTTAAATATGGCCTTAAATATCTTTCTTTGAGGTCCTTCATGCTCTCAACATACCCTGGTCCCTTTTGGGATGGGGAATGAACATGCCTGGGGATTTTGGAATCATCCAGTGAGCTGAGGCAGCAGCTTTTAGGAAAATCCAGAGAACCCTGGGAAGTCAGGAGTTGGACTTTGATGATCCCTGTGGGTCCCTTCCCCTTGGGACAGTCTGTGATTCCGGGTCCCAAGCAGGGTTTAGGAAAGTGTCAGAGGGAAGATCCACAGCTCCTTGAAGAGGGACACGTCAGGCACAGAGTGTGGGATGGGCTGAGTCAAAGAGGGGACCAATTTCAGGCCAACATTGCCAGAAGCAGGGCAGAAATCAGAAAGTGTGTCACTTGTTACATGTGTGTGGTGACACAACTGGACTGGGAGCACTGAGCCCACATTTTGCCAAGAACTCAAAGTTTTACCTGAAGTTGTTCCTGTCTGAGGCTGAACCTCATCAGGTGTCTTTGTGCAGACTCTCTGCTCTGCTGAGAAGCTGCTAAATCCCTACAAACTGTATAGAAAGGGCTGGAGACAGGGTGGTGCTGATGGCAGGAGCTGTAACAGCAGCCATGGGTCGGATCCCCAGGGAGGAATGGCCACCAGTCCATATGTTGGATGTTTTGACGACAATAGTCAGTCATTAATTGGTGCTTTCAGGTCTCTGCTGCTTCCAAGGAAACATCAAAGTGCCCTTTGATGTTGGCATGAAAGGGGGGAAAGTGGTTTCCCTGCCACCCAATCCCATGGATGCGAGTCCCTAATGAGCTGCTCCAAACCCACAGGGCTTGAGATGAGCCACCCTCACACTGGGGGCTGCTCTGGGGGAAAACATTCCCTAGTTCTGTTATTTCTCTGCCACTGATATTGGAAAAGCTGCCAAAACAACAGGATTAGTGCTGAAATGTCCATCCAAAGTCGGGGTCACTCCTCTGGATGACAACCTGCAGGAGGCTTTGGGGTGTTTGGCCCAGGGATTTGTTTGGCTCCAGATATTTGGGAGACTTTGCTTGGTGGTCCTGTGCTTTCTGCAGGTGTGGGAGCAGATTTAACCCCACCAAAGCTGCTGCTTATGTCCTGACTTGTTACTCTTTGGATTGGAGAGATCAAAGGATCTTTGTACCTCTTCACCTCTGCCTTATGGGATTTTTAATTCCAATGAAAATGTATGAATTATATAGAAATATATATATTTTTCAAGGAAAAAAGTATGTATCTATTAGTATAATTATCAATATGATCTATAATAAGTAATATGATCTATAATAATATATAATTAACATGAATATAAATATATATGCATAGTTATATATACATACATTCTATATGATATAGTAAGTATACACACAATATACAATCATAGAATCAAGGTTGGAAAAGACCTCTGAAATAACAGAATTAATTAATTAATTAATTAGTGGAATTATTATATAAATTGCTCTTGAAAGTTTTGTATTGTATTGTCTATAGAGGGGTATAAACTTTGCTTCACAAGCAGAACACTTTTTTATATTTCTATATATATGTGAGTAATTATTCTGGGAGTAAATTGGTGACTCTGACAGGCTCTTAGCTTGGCTTAATGCTCCTTGAACACATGGAATCAGGGAATATCCTGAGCTGGGAGGGACCCACAGGGATCAAAGTCCAACCCCAGGCCCTGCCCAGACCCCCCAACAATCCCCCCCTGTCCCAGGGGATCATCCCACCCCTCCTGGAGCTCTGGCAGCCTTGGGAAGTGCCCATTCCCTGGGGAGCCCGGGCAGTGCCCACCCACCCTCTGGGGGAAGAGCCTTTCCCTGGGATCCCCCCTGACCCTGCCCTGGCACAGCTCCAGCCCTGCCCTGGGGCCTGTCCCTGCTCACAGGGAGCTGAGATTGGAGCTGCCCCTCTGAGGAAGCTGCAGATCCTGATGAGCTCTGACCTTGGTCTAAATGTATTTATTCTTCTGTTTTATCACCCTTTATTTACACATACTTGTGTTTGAGTTGCTTGTGATAGTCAGGTTCTGACTTTCACTTCAGTGTTGACTGACTTTGGTGTTTTCAGAGAGAACAGAACTTGTTTGTGGTCACTGAATTCTTCCAAGGCTTCTCCCTTGCTCTTCCCTTCAGCTGGGCCTGCCCAGGACGTGCCCTGGGAGAGGGAGGGAGTGGGGAAAGTCAGCTCTGCAGACAGAGCTGATTCCCTTTGGCATCTCTGGGATGACTCGGGGCCATTCCAGTGTCTGCACCTGGATGTGTCTGTTTGGTCTTAAACTCATTTCTACCTCTGAGCACTCTCTTGTCTCCAAGATTCATCACATTTCTGGTGCCACATGATGACTTTCTAGTGGAAGTCATCACTGCCCAGGGCAGGGGGTGGAGTGAGCTGGTCCTTGAGGTCCCTTCCAACCCAAACCTTTCAGGGATTCCATGAAGACTCCCAAGTTTTTATGATGCCTTTCCATAGATATGTTGCAAGGAGAAGCTTTTTTCTGTGTTTTCTTTTGTTTCTCCCTCTACACCTCTGACTATTTTCCTCTAACTTCTGTAGTTTGGAAAACCAGCAGGGCTGTGCCAATCAGGAGAACAAGTGCCCACATCCTTTATCCATTGGTATCATGTGTGTAAAAGGATCCATCCTCATGGATTAAGGCTAAGAGAGAGCAGATTTTGATTGGATTTTTCACAAGAGCCTGGAGTACCAGGACAGGGGGGAATGGCTTCTAACTAACAGAGGACAGGGTTAAATTGGGATATTGGGAAGGAATTCCTGGCTGGGAGGGTGAGGAAGGGCTGGGATGGGATTCCCAGAGAAGCTGTGGCTGCCCCTGGATCCCTGGGAGTGTCCAAGGGCAGGTTGGAGCCCCCTGGGGCAGTGGGAGGTGTCCCTGCCCAGGGCAGGGGGTGGGATGAGATGGACTTTAAGGTCCCTTCCAACCCAACCCATTCTGGGTTTGCATGATAAGGCTTGAATGAAAGATAATGTAATTATCTAATTAATTCACTGCCTCCCATGACATGGTTCAGTGCAGGCCCAGCTCTGCAGAACACTCTGTTTTCCTTTGCAGAGTCGCCTGAAGGAAGCAGTGCAGTTGTTGGAGGATTACAAACATGGAACTTTGCCCCCAGGAGTCACCAACAAAGAGGTAAGAGGGAAAAACCTCTGTTACATTCTCCTTATTCCTTCCAGGGGAGGACAAGGTGGGGTTTTAGGCCATGTCTGGGGTCAAATGCACTGCTGATGGATATTTTTGGTGTTCTACTGGTAAAGTCCTCTGCTGGCTTGTCTTGCAAACTGTGCTCTTACAACTAAAACAAAACAAATAATTTTCTTCTTTTTCAGCTGAATAAACCCATCTTGTCAGTCCTGTCCCCCTCCAGTGTTCCTGTTGGTTATAATAATTGTCATTTCTTACACAACCCCCTCTGGATGTGCCCATGTTGGAGGTTGTGGTGGTGCTTTGTGCTGGGTGATGTTCCTGCTGTTGGCTGGGAGCTGCAGGAGGTTGTGAAGCCCCATTGATGGGAAGGTCTTGGCAGAGTTTTTGGGCAGTTGCTGAGAAAAGGGTCTTTTTTCAGTAGAACTTTGGGCTGGATGGTCTCTCCAAGACCACTCAGTGCTGGTTTTTGGGCTTCTGGCTGATACCCACGTACACCTGTGGAAGCAGAGATGAGTATTTTAGAGGAGTCAGGCTGCTTTTGCCTCCAAAGCAGTAGCATGAAACAAAAATCATCAGTTTTCTTGTGGGATTACCTCAAACTCTTTCCCTTACCTGTCCACATGTGGCCACCTGGCCGTGACACTCCCCGAGGGGCTTTTTTGTTGGCCCATATTTATGAATCTTTCACAAAATATTTAATTTCTATGTCATTTAATGTCATATAAAGAGCAGGATTCATTGGTCAGCAGATCTGCTTGAGAGAATATGAGGAGCAGGGATGCCAAAGGACACAGAACCCTGGAAAAGACCTTCAGTCCATCTCTCAGACAAAGTGATGGAAATGGTGGAGAGATCTTCTCCCACCTCTTCCTCCTTTATTTCAAATAACTTCTCTTATATTTTCCTTTCTTGCTCACATGCAGTAATTTCATCTCATGAACCACAAACACAGCAGGTTAACCAAGAAAACTCAAATTTCTGTTCACTTTAAAAAGCTGGCAGCTTGTGTGGTAGGTTCTCACATAAAATAAATGGGAGATATCCCCTCCCTGTGTGGTACAAGGCATTGCCCTCCCAGTGTTTTGGTGTCGTTTCATTCTTTCAACTATAATCTGATGGTAAGAAAGAAGAACCTGGGGTTGGGAAAGGAGAAGAGCACAGTGATGCAGCAGCAGATGAGTCAGTTCCCATCTGCCTTCAGGCAGATGACACCCCAGTCATTTGCTGTGCAAACCACGCACAATTTTGACCTACATTTTTGCAGGGTGACAAACCAAGGCTATTCCCAGAGTTCATTCAGAATGGCAGTGGGAGAGAGTGAGGAAAAGCATCGTGGTTCTTGTTTCCCTCAGTCATGACATCGTTTGCAGGAGGGGAGTCTGTGCAAGCTGGAGGGTTCTGGGTGTGAAGCAGAAGGTGTGGGGCACAGGAGGAAATGATGGCAAAAATGCCTTTCCTAAAGAGATATCAACATATCAATGTAAAAAATAATGGGGTTTGTAGTAAAATCTTGACTCGGTTTTAAGCTAGAACAGGGCAGGGAGGGATGGGATAGTGGGAAGGAATTCCAGGCTGGGAGGGTGGGGAGGGGCTGGGATGGAATTCCCAGAGAAGCTGTGGCTGCCCCTGGATCCCTGGGAGTGTCCAAGGGCAGGTTGGATCCAGTGGGACAGTGGGAGGTGTCCCTGCACAGAATGGGATGATGCTTAAAGTTCCTCTCTGAGCCAAACCATTCCATAATTCTGTGAGTAGATCCCATCAAGGCTGGATTTTTGCCCAGGATTCCACAGCCACTCTAAAAAGGATGAAGGTGGAAGGAAGCAGGTGGCAATCAGTGCCCTCAGGCTGCAGTGGGACAGAAGGAACTGGAATTATGGAGCAGCCAAAGCTGCCTTTTAACCTGGAGAAAGGGTCCATGAAGACATGAGGTCTCTGTCCTTTATTCCTGGAGGTGGCTGGTTCTAATGAAACAGGAGGGAAATTGGACAATAGAATCACAGGATCCTTTGGGTTGGAAAAGCCCTCTGAGATCATCAGTCCAACCCCTCCCCAGCACTGCCAAGGCCACCCCTGCCCCCTGTCCCCAAGTGCCACATCCACAGGGATTGGAAATCCCTCCAGGGATGGGGATCCACCCCTGCCCTGGGCAGCTGTGCCAGGGATGGACAACCCTTTCCAGGGAGGAATTCTCCCCAATATCCAACCTGAGACCATTTTCTCTCCTCCTGCCCTTTGTTCCCAGGGAGGAGAGACCAACCCTTCCCAGCTCCCCCCTCCTGGCAGGGATTGCAGAGAATTCCAGGGGCCCCCTGAGCCTCCTTTGCTCCAGGATGAGCCCCCCCAGCTCCCTCAGCCCCTTCCCAGCTCCCTGCCCTTCCCTGCACACCCTCCAGCCCCTCCATGTCTCTCTTGTCTGAGGGGCCCAAAGCTGGACTGGAGGTGTGGAGGAAACTTCCTCCAGCCCATATCAGGATCCTACCTGGAGAAGATGGATAAAATCACCAAATCCTGTTTGCACCTTTGTGATCCATCTGGGTGAAGGTGAATGGGAACTGGGTTAACTGGGAGTTCCCAGTGTGGCATCATGGCTTGGCCACCTCTTGGGCCAAGGTGGTGACATTCTTAAACCCCAGAATTTAACTGTATGCCAAGGTTGTGGTGACATCAGGCATCAGGTGCTTTTCCTGTGGATACTCTTCTCCTCTGAGACACAGAGGAAGATCTATTTCCATCAGGAAATCTGATGGAATTGGGGCTGTGATTGCTCCCTGCATGGAGGACAAAGGGCTGGATGCTGCTCTCGGTCTTGCACTCTGAGCTTTGGTTGTTTTCTAATTCCAGGAAGGTGGAGGAGAGCATTCAGGGACATCCAGCACATGAATTAAACAGGAGTGTCCCAGATTTCCACAGCAGGAATTTCATTAGTTGCTGGTACATTTGCAGAGCCTCTTGGCTCGTGATCTCAGTTGCATCAATGTCCCCCAAATTTGAACCAAAGACACCTGGAGGATACATTTTTGCTTTCCCTGAGCTGAGCTTTACCATATTCATGTCTTTGCTGTGCACCACTATCTGCAGGGTGGGCTCTGGCTACAAGGCAGTAGCAGTTTGGTCCTAATTTGGGAAGGGGATGTGATGCAGCTCTGGAGAGGTGCCCACTTTGTGGCTCACCTGCATGGATTGATGTTGGAATCAAGGAATTATGTTTTACATAACTCCTAACTGTCACACACTCCTCTGATGCACTGGTAAGTTGCCACATGCTGGTGAGAGATGAGCAGAGGAGAAGTAATTTGATTTTTGATGGATTTTTTAGGGAGGTTTTACCCCTTTCTGACTGTGATCAGAATGAGCCCCTTTGTGTTCACTGTGGACAAGAAGTGTCTGTTGGAGTAGTGACTTGGCTCATCTCATGTTGTATCTGAGAGGGGTTAAATTGCTGTTACCACTCATCAAAAAGGCTGAGTAGAACTTCAGTGATGCTCAAGAGAGCAGAACTCAACTTCATCTTCTTAGCTTAAGAGCTGATTTGGGTTTTAGCTGATTCTAAGTTGCTTGAGCCCCTTAGAAATGCAACTGCTGCCTTTATAACAGGCTCTTCAGGCATGGCTTGGGTAGGGAATGTGAGCAGAAGAGACGCCTGAATGATCTTCTGAGTTTCATAATCAGAATTAAAATCATGACCACCTTAGATTTTAAAAATAACACTTTGGGCAGAGTTTTCATGCATTAGTTCTCTAAGAACCCAACACTCCCTCCCCTCAAATATCAGCTTTGAGATCAAGGAGACAAGTTGTTTTGACAAGAGTGTTTCACTAATCTCCTGCCTGATCCACTTTGGTGGAACAGCACGTTTGACAGTGCTCAGATTCCTCCTTTTTTTTTTTTCCTCATTCAGAAATCCGTGGTTCTCAGGAAGGATGGCAGGCAGTAGCTGGAAGCCAAACAGCAGCTCAGCACAATCTCCATCACTTGCTGAAATGGTTTCACCATGTGAAAAAATGGAAAATGTAAGAGCCTAAAGCTATGTCACGTCAAGTAGCTCCTCCACGCGCGTCTTCTTGACAGGGTTCTCGTAGAACAAGTCTTTCTCTTCTGCATTTTCCAAGCAGATTTTTCAAAATGAGCTGCAATGGAACAGTTATGGGCTATCTAAAGAAAAAAAACCAAACCTCTGAAGAGCCATAATCATTAAAGAAAAGAGCTCTGAGGAGTCACAATTGTGCTTTTACCAGCTCCCCATGACCCGTCTTCAGAATAAACGCTGCTCGCTCTGGGATGATTCCCAGACACCAACACTTCCAACACCTCCAGCTCTGCCCCTTTCAGGTCTCTCACACTCATCCAGTGTCTCTTGTCCTTGCTCTTGGAGTGATTTTATTGCTTGGGAAAACGACCATTAACTCAAGGTGGTAAAATCCCATTTCTTGGGCGTCATTAGCAAAAATGAAGAATTGATCCCTGAGCTGTCAATAGCTGCTGGACTGCTGAGAGCTTCTTATTGAGGGAAACTTAGAGGGTTTATCTCTCTAGCATTAGAAAGATGTTTCAAAAACATGATTTTTATCATTGGTGTATCAATTATTTAGCCAGCAAACCAGAGGAGAAATAGCTGCTTGATCAGGGTTTATTCAGTGCTGTGTTTTGGAGCAAAAAACCACTCTTCAGTCTCCACTTCTTCAGCTTAGCTTAGTTCTTTTTATTTCAGTATTTAAGAGCTAGACTTGGCTGTTATTAAATACAAAGTTGGGTGTTTCATATTCCACTTATTAACCACCCACCAACCCAAAATACTCAGTGTAGTGGAAATACCCCACTCTGTCCTTAATCCCCCTCTCTGACAGGCTCATGAATTCATAATTTTTCTCAAAATAAAAAGATATTCTTGGTAGTGCAACTATTTGGGATGTTTTCCTGTTCTCTTGGACATCTGAGTTAAATATTTTAAGAAGATTAGAGAACAGCTTGGAGGAGAAACCCCCTGAAGGTCTTGGGGAGGTTTGGTGTCTTGATGGGGGATTTTGGATGTCTCTGTGTTGGGTGATTGGACTCCACAGATCCAGAAATGTTTGGTGGAGGAAACAGCTGTTCCTTGTCATGGTTCAGAAGTACAAATTTTTGCTTTGAAAATGCCAGGAGAACTGGTGAGTTTAGTGAACTTCCTCCTCTTTGGTTCTTTGTGCATCAATGTCCTTTTTTGGCTCCTGCAGAGGGTAAGTGGCTTGAAGTGCTGGTGTTTCATCTGAAGGTGTCTGTCCCCTTTCATCTCCCTGTCCCAGGGGAAGGTAGAAATAGTAGAGGAACCTTAGAAGGGAGGTAGAGAGGGGAAGGAAATGTGTAGGATTTGTCATGATAAGAGAAACTGGTTCACTTGTCAGTTATGCCCCATCTTTTCCAGCTCTGTGGGTACAGTGGTGTTCAAAGAATCATGGAATGGTTTGGAAAAGGTTGGAAAGGGCCTTCAAGACCATCTTGCTCCACCCCCTGCCCTGGGCAGGGACACCTCCCACTGTCCCAGGTGGCTCCAACCTGGCCTTGGGCACTTCCAGCGATCCAGGGGCAGCCACAGCTTCTCTGCCCAACCTGTGCCAGGGCCTCCCCACCCTCACAGCCAAAAATTCCTTCCCAATATTCCATCTAGATCTCCATTTTTCCACTATGAAGCCATTCCTCCTTGTCCTGTCCCTCCATCCGTGGTCCCAAGTCCTCCTGGAGCCCCTCCAGGCTCTGCCAGGGGCTCCAAGCTCTCCCTGGATCCTTCCCTTCTCCAGGGGAACCCCCCCAGCTCTCCCAGCCTGGCTCCAGAGAAGAGGGGCTCCAGCTCTTGGAGCATTCCATGGCCCTGTTACCACTCTTCTGTAAGGATTCCTTCCTCTTGATTTTGCACTTTGTGCTCCTCATTTATCTGTGGAATCCCAGAATGGTTTGGGTTGGAAGTGACCTTAAAGACTGTCCCTGGCCACGGGCAGGGACATCTCCCACCACCCCAGGCTGCTCATTTCGGTGCTCTTGTTGTACTTCACCAACCTTTTTTAGCCAGCATTCCTTCCAGCCCTCAACAGGGGAGGGATGTGCTGGAAGTCCCAGTGCTGAAGCCATTTTAGGAGGTGGTTCCATCCCTGGCTCCTGGGCCTGGCAGGATCCATCCCTCTGCTCAGAGCTCCGGTGACTGCTGAGATCTGGGAGTGGGCAGGTGAAAATGGCACACACGAGAGCACTGGGAGCCAATTTGCAGCAGAAGGTATAGACTGTAACATCTCCAATTCCAAACAGGGCAGGCAATTCCCCAGACTGCCTCCTGGAGGGAATCTCTGCTGGAGTAAAAAGGTTTCATTTGAGGGAAGAGTTTCTCCTCTCAAAAGAAGGGCTGTAAAATATCAGCCTGGTAAACAAGGCTGAAGAGCCAGCTTGCTTAAACATGGGCATTTTCCCTATTTTGGGGAATGTTGGTGCTGAGGTTTAGCCTCAAACCAAAAAGCTGTACCAACTGCAGGGCATAATGATGTGGCTTTTGTCCTTTATCCTCGGGCTCCTTTGCCTAATTTGTAGGATTGCATCTGTGTCCTCTGTGTGTGTGAGTCCCTTTCCCAACCTGTCCAACAGACCAGCACAGATTGGAGGAACAGATTGATGCTGGCATGTCAGCAGTGGTAAAAGTTGAGGGAAGCAGCACTGGCTGGCTATCGGCTCCAGAGGGATTGAAATCACTCCCAGTTTAGGACACAGCTGCTTTTTCTGGGGGATTTTTGTGCTCCAGAAATGTGCATGGCAGAAAAACCCTTTTCAAGGCTGAGGAACATTGAATATGGACGGGGTTTAGGCACCAAAGATCTGCCTTGGAAGAGTTGCAGTCAGGTATCAGCAGTGGGGATATTTCAATCTCAGCTTCTGGTTTGTCTGTGAGTTCTTCCCCAAAAACGCCTTATACTTGAATTTTCTTAGTTAGAATTCCCTGCAGTCATTCTGTGTGTGAAGTGCATTCCTGACATGCCCAGCAAAACGTGTCCTTTGTGGGCTGAATCATTTTGGGCTTTGAAATTAGGGTAGAAATAAATGCTGAGCTCTTGGATTAACATCACTTTTTAATATCACTGCTCATCAACCTAAGAGTGCTCCAAATATTCAATATTTGGAATGCCTTAGGCTGATGGAAGTTGGGATCAGAGCCCTGATTTGCCCCATTTGTAGGTTCATCCCACTGTGTCCTGAAAATGTAGTGTCTGAACAAGGAGTAGGATACAGTGTAAGGAACACAGTGATGAAGGTTCATCACCCTCTTCTGCCTCCCCTCTGTCCCCTTGGTCCCGATCCCAGGTTGGCACCCCCCAGCTTCTCCTTGTGGTCCTGCCAGCAGAGAGAGGTAAAGAGCCACAGAATAGCAGGAATGTGCCTCGAATGAGGACTCTCCAGGGTGAGTGATGCTTTTTCCATGCGAGATTTTTATTCCTTAATGCCAATAAGACCTTTAAAACTTGTATAATTCCCTAAAAGCAACCCTTGGACACACACAGCCCAAGGTTTCCGGAGACTGCTCCAACCTTAAACACCCCCACAAGGAAGGTGCTGCCTATTAAATGCATCATTCCCTGAGTTTCAGATGTGAAGTGGCACAAGTTTGTTCTGTGCCCAGAATATTGCAGGGGAAGGTGCGATGCCCTGGCAGCAGGAGCTGCTCTGAGGCAGCACTGCCAGGTCTCTCCTCCCGGCCATGTGTTCCCACCTCCTTCCTGCCTTGCACTGGCACAGCTGGTTGGTTCAGGGAGCTGATCTTAATAAAAACTAAAGCTCCCTTCCCCCACTCCCAAAATGCTTCATTTTTAATTTTTTTTTTTTGCCTTTGACTCCCTCTATTTTCTCTCTGCTCAGTGTTGTCTGTACAATGTGAGGGGTGGGATGCACACCTCGGATCAGGAGGGGCTGTGGTGCCAAAAACAACCAGCTCAAGCTGCTGAAAGGGAGATAAACCTGGGATAGAGGATGGAAATTAATCCAGGGATCATCAAACCAAGAATAAACATCTTGAGCTGTGGATTTTTTGTGGATTTGTAGCTCTGAGACACCGGGTTTTAGGATTTTGGATCCGTGTGTGTCTCCCTTTTTGCTGTAGGATCACAGACTGGGTCAGACCTCAGGAGTCATCTAGTCCAACATAGCTGTGGGAACTCTGCCTCTTCATTTCACCGTGTGTTCACTTGTCCAGATGTTAAAATGTATGAACACCTATTGGTTAGAAAATCAGTGAAAGGAACAACTCTGATTTTGTACCCTTAGCTCCACCCTGAAAGCTGCACCCCTCAGCATCAGGGGGGTGGTTGGAGGCAAAAAAAAAAAATAAAAAAAAATTCACAAAATTAAAAATAACCCCAAACTGAACGAAAAATGCATCTTTTTGAACTTGTCCCTTGGAGACAGACATTTGCTATTCTCCAGCCAGCCCCTTCCTGCGAGCGTTGGCGGAGCACGAACCGTGGCGTGTCACTTGTGACTTCTCACTCTTGAGCCTTTCCAAATGCAGTTTTGGCAACTTGCTGTTTTGAAACTGTTTCATTTCTTCCCCATTAGTATCAGTGAAGTGAAAAGAGGCTCAGCAGCCTAATGGGCATGTATTTATTGCTGTGTTCTTCCCTCAATCATGGTAGCAGCAGGAAGAGCCGCTCACGCTGTCCCAGACACAGCAGAGAACAATGAATCTATCAGAGACTAAACAGGATCCCTTTTGGGGAATAATGGCTTTTCTTAACAGTGTTGATGAAGAGAGAAGAGGTCCATTTGCAGTAAACTGTAATTTTTTTCCCCTCTGGTCTCTTGCAGGATGCGATAAAACGTAGATCTATCACTTGTCCTGCTGCTCCCTTTTCTTGGCAAGGAAGTGCCAGTTTGCTGGTCCAAGGGCTGAGCTTGGACTTTCTCTCTTCTCAGTCTAAATATCCTCTTTGTCACTGAGTTGAAACTTTAGGCATCATTTTACACTGTTAGAGGCCAAAAGGCTTGTAGGGAGCATGGACAGATGTGCTGTAGGTTGATGCACCTCAAAGAACCCCCCCTGAATCCCTGACTGCTGCTCCTGGTGCCCTTTCCCAGTTACAGACTGGCTTTGTTGCAGCTCAGCATTTCAGGATTAAGAGAGTTTATCTGAAGTCACATCTAGATTACAAATCAGATTACGTTTGCAAGCTTTATGTGGCTCAAACAAGATGAAACAAATCAGATCTGGAGCTACCTAGTTGGATTAGCAAGTGTGCCCTCAAAGGAGGGGCTTGGACTATATCTGGAGAAGTCCTTTCCAATCCAAATTATTCAATGATTCCAATGGTATCCAAATCCTTCTCCAAGCAAAGTGCAAGTGATGGTTTCCAGTGAATGTTACTTATTCTGCTGAAGTCTTTCCAGTGGAATGCTGTGAGGATTAATTAGTTAATGTTAATTGAGTGCTGTGAGGCTGCACAGTGTTATTTCAGTGCTGGCTTATTTTATCAGTCAGGGCTTGATTCTGGTTCCACCTACACTTGGTTTGTATCTGTGGAAGTCTGGGTTGCACTGGGATTGTTTCTTCTTTGGATTTGCCCAGAGGTTTTATGGATCTGCAGATGGGTGGGAGCTGGGACTCAGCAGGCTCAGGGCAGGATTGTCCCCCTGTGCTGGCCCTGCTGGGGCACCTCCAGGGCTGGGGGCACTTCTGGACCCCTCAGACAAGAGAGACATGGAGGGGCTGGAGGGTGTGCAGGGAAGGGCAGGGAGCTGGGAAGGGGCTGAGGGAGCTGGGGGGGCTCATCCTGGAGCAAAGGAGGCTCAGGGGGCCCCTGGAATTCTCTGCAATCCCTGCCAGGAGGGGGGAGCTGGGAAGGGTTGGTCTCTCCTCCCTGGGAACAAAGGGCAGGAGGAGAGGGAACGGCCTCAAGTCATGCCAGGGAAAGTTTAGGCTGGATATTGTGGAAAATGTCTTCATGGAAAGGGTTTTCAAGTGCTGGCTCAGCTGCCCAGGGCAGTGGGGGAGTTCCCATGTCTGGAAGTGTTCAAAAACCCTGTGGATGTGGCACTTGGGGACTTGGGTCAGTGGTGGCCTTGGCAGTGCTGGGAAGGGTTGGACTGATGATCTCAGAGGGCTTTTCCAACCTTAATGATTCCATGATTCTATTCCATGACTCAAAGATGCCTAGAATGGCAAAGGAATTTTCCATTGGCATCCAAGAAGAGCTGTGGCTTCTGGAGCCTCTTCTGCTGACTTATTTCACTGCCAGGTGAGAGCAGAAAATGTATGGATTTATATTTGTCCCTGGCATGGGGTCACTTGAGCTTTATCTCCTTCGAGCTAAATCATCTTCATGTAAAGATTTCAGGAGCAAGGTTGGAAAAGCTTCATTGGTGGGATTTCCTGCTGAGGAACAAGTGTAGACAGTGGGTTTTGTTACCTAGTTTTCCATGTTTATTAATAAAGCCAGGCAGCAGATTCTATATCTATTAAGAGATGGAGTTGGACACCTCAGCCAGGTTTCCAGACATTCAGGTGGAACTAAAAGCTCTGGGATTCCAGCACTGTAAATCTATAAATGTTGCTAAAAGCATCCACCCCTCCCTGAAAGCTTTGGCTGGATCTTGTTTGTCTCTGCATTAAATATCACTTTCCAAGAAGTGGGATTTTGGGACTGAAGCTGGAGGGAAGTGGGAGAAAGCCACGTAAAGCAGGAGTGATCACACTGCAGGGGGAGGACCCACGGGTGGGGAGTGAAGCAGAACCTGCTGTGGCTCTGCCAGGCTGCACCAAACTGCCTCGAGTTTAGTTTTAGTGAAACACTAAAAATAAAGAGGTATTTGTTTGCTTTCATGTCACCTGCTGAGAGGTGATGCCTGGAGAGGAGTGACCACTCTAAATGCCTTGAGTAACTGGGAAGGCAGTAGGGGAAATCATGGAGTGTTTTGGTTGGAAGGGATCTTAAAGATCATCTGTTTCCAACCCACAAGACCAGGTTGCTCCAAGCCATGTCCAGCCTGGCCTGGGGGTGCTGGAAGAGAGGAGGATGTGTTGGAAGGCTCAGTGGGAGCTTGGGAAATTTAAAACCAATAAAAAAACCTCAGAATCACCATGAAATAAAGGTGAAATAACACCAGTGAGAAGCACTTTGGGTGGGATGACCTCCTGTTTGAGGGGTGAAGCCAGGGATGGATGTTCTTCTCTGTCTGCATTTTCTTGCCAAAAGGCCACAAGGAGCAGTTTCAAATAGGAATATGCCATGGGACAACTGGCAGAAGGGACCTTGTGAACTTTCCAGTGTGTTTAACCTTATAACCCTTCCAGTATTTGAATGGAGCCTCCAAGAAAGATGGAGAGAGACTTTTAAAAGGGCCTGGAATGCCAGGATGGAGGGGAATGGCTTCTCACTGCCAGAGGGCAGGGTTAGGTGGGATTTTGGGAAGGAGGGTGGTGAGGCCCTGGCACAGAATCCAGTCCAACCCTTCCCCCAGCACTGCCAAGGCCACCACTAAACCATATCCCAAAGTGCCACCTCCACACAGCTTTTAAATCCCTTCAGGGGTGGTGATTCCAGCACATCCCTGGACAAAGTGAATCCAGAGAATGTGCTGCAGGAGGTATTTATCATGCCACGACTATGCATTAGAGGGGATGAGTCCCACCCTTGGTGTCTTAATGTGGCCATTTCACTCCCAGTTAAGGGACCAGGAATGCAGTTAGAACTTGACACTAATGTGATGCCAGATCCTCCTGGTGTGTTCCTCCATGAGCTTTCCAAGCACGAGAAGTTGTTTCTTTTGAGAAAGGTTTTATTTTTTTTACTTTATTTTTTCCCCCCCCCTTTTTGTTCCCACCTCTGGTTTCACAGGATTTAAACCATTTGGGCTATTGGGAAAGCACAGCTGGATTTGGGGGCTGTCCCTCCCACGTGAGAGCAGCTTGCTCCTCTCCAGAACAAGCTCTGCTGCATCACACATTCCACTCCTGACACCCAATATTTGGAATTCAGTGTGGGATAGATAATCTGAGCTTTGCTTTAATAAACCTCACAACTCCCAGAGTGTGAAACTACTGGCAGTTTCTGACTGGGTGCAAACTCCAGGCTGTTACCTGATTAAATCAAGATTTTGGGGGTGTGGGAGGGGTCTTGTGAAAGGGTGAGAACTTCTCTGGTGGAGCAGGAAGGGGATTAAGAGATTTTGAGATGGAACTGTGTGTCCCCTTGGCTGGAGAGTTGAAATAAATTAGCTAAGAGTGTTCATTCTTCCAAAGATTTCCCCTTCCAGCTTGCCCTTAGTAAGGGAATTTTGTAAACCCTTGTGAGGGTGATGGTGCCAAGCCTAACACAGGGACACCCCTTAGTCTTTGCAGAATTTCAGCCACTGTGTTTCCTCTTACACAAAGGTTTTATCTTCCATGCAGCTCCTAATTAGTTCTTTGAGGATAATTGTGCCTTTCATTATGTGTGTTTAATGGGCATTTAATCAATAAGGGCTTTTCTCCATAGAGTTATTCCTGGCATGGTGTATCCAGAACTTGCACCCATGGACTTTAGATCATTTCTTAAATTATAGGACAAGGGCTGAGGGTTTTAAAACTGAAGGAGGGTTGATTTAGGTTAGAAATAAGGATGACATTTTTTACTATGAGGGGGACAAAACTCTGACAGAGATTGTCAAGAAAGATGGTGAATTCCTCATCCCTGGAAGTGTCCAAGGCCAGGATGGAGCAACCTGGGATAGTGGGAGGTGTCCCTGCCCAGGGCAGGGGGTGGAACCTCATGGTCTGTTCTGTAATTCCATGATTCCAGTGTCTGCACTGGGCAAGGAACTGGGATCCTGTTGGCACACAGAGCTGAGGGAGGGAAGCATTTCTTACATATTCCCAACATCCAGTCTGCCTTTGTGTCTCCTCTGAGTGTAGGGAGGTGGTTTCTGGCAACTCAAGGTAATAGGTGGTGTGAGTCTGCCAGTGGTGTCCTGACCTCAGGCCCCAGAGCCATAGTTGGCCTGGAAACAGAGCTGTAGATAAGGGTGAGTGACTTGTAAATGTGATTTCCTAATTTGGGTTATACTTTGTGCAGAAAGAAAATAAGTTCCTGAGTCTATGAAATTTTCCTGTGTTTAGTAAGAAGGAGGTTCATTTCTAAGGATAACTGGTACCCTCTGTACTGTTTTCCTAGTGACAGGTGTTAACTAATATATTTGGGCTGGATAAATTCTTTAAATAAACACTTTTTTTTTTTTTGGAAAATTATCTCTAAGCTGCGATTCTGCTGCTAAATAAGGAATGCTAATGAATGTCCTGACAACCAAAGATCACATCTATTCCTCAAGATTTATTCCAGTCTCCATCTCCTCACCACAGCTTGGGGTCTCTTTAGATTGTGGTGGTCTTTGGTTACATGTCATAAGCACCTGAGGTTTCTCCACAACTGAGTTCATGGAATCATGGAATGGGTTGGGTTGGAAGGGATCTTAAAGCCCATCCCATTCCACCCCCTGCCCTGGGCAGGGACACCTCCCACTGTCCCAGGGGGCTCCAACCTGGCCTTGGACACTTCCAGGGATCCAGGGGCAGCCACAGCTTCTCTGGGACCTCTCTCCCAGTCCCTCCCCCCCCTCCCAGCCAGGAATCCCTTCCCACTATCCCATCTCTCCCTGCCCCCTGGCAGTGGGAAGCCATTCCTTGTTGTTCTGTCCCTCCATCCCCCTGTAAATAGTCTCTCTCCATCTTCCCTGTCAACTCCTTCAGGTCCTGAAAAGCCACAATTAGTTCCCCCCCAAAGCTTCTTTTCTCCAGGATGAACAATCTCTTTTCTCCCAGCCTTTCCTCCCAGCAGAGGTTCTCCATCCCATGGATGTCTCCATCTGGGGACAGACCCCAGAGCTCAGGGCCTTAAAGCTCTGCTGCAGGTGATGGACAAGGTGGTGAGTGTCACTTCCTGAAAAAACCTGTAGAAAAACCAGAATCCTGGGAGGGATGGATGGAAATCTCACCCATTAGTCCATTGCCCTGAAATGCTGGTTCTGAGACCACTTGTGGATGCTCCTGGAGCTGCTTCCTCCATATCCAGGAAGGGTATCTCCCTGCAGCAGAGCCTGATCTGTCCTGCTGGAAGGTGCCAGTGGCCACACCTGGAGAAACTTGTCCATTGCTGCCTGCTCAGGATGGTGGATGGATACTGGAATATGTTAATGGTGCTCCAACCCTCCTGCCCCCTCATCCTCTGAGCTGCTTTTTTGGTGCAATCCCATCTATGTCCACCCAGATTTGGACAGTGGCAAACCCCATCAAATCCAAACCATCAAATCCAAACCATCAAATCCAAACCATCAGATAAACCACTTTGAGCCACCCAAGCTGACATAAAGGAAAATAATTATTACAGGAGACACTCCCAGTCCAACCTGATTATATTTAGCAATCACAGGCTTCAATCTAAGAGAAGTTGAGCACGAATCTGGAGCCATTCCATGTGCTCCAGTGAAGATTCTTTGCTTTCCCACTGGTGTAAATGAGTTTGAAAGCTGGCTGTTCCTCCAAGATGGCCGGAGAGAGCGTGAATGAAATCCCAGCAAAAATAGAGACTCACTCTCTGAAACAAGCCCCCCAGCTGGCAAGGCTCGTCAGGGAGCTGGAGCTACTGAAAAATGCTGCAGACAGAAAATGAATTAGAGGAGAAAAAAGTGAAAATGAGCTGGCAGAATCTTTAGGTGACTCATCAGGTGCATCTTGTAAAGTCTCTTTCTGAGAAGTAATGAAATCGCATGTTCTAACAATATTTGCACTGCAGCAGGAAAAGGCATAAATATTGGGATCAATTAATGAAATTAGATAATTTGACCAAAAAAGCCCTAGAGCTGGCTCAGAAACCATCCCTCTTCCTTTTTGCTTGTGTCACCCCTTGCTGTTGGAGAGGAAAACCCCGTGGTTTCGTTTCACGTTGAGGATAAGAGAGAACTGGGCAGCCACTGGGAGACACTGGGAATTCACCTGCACCCTGGGGACTTGCACCTTCACCCCATGGAATTTCTTGAGCTGGTGGGCAGGCAGGTGGACAAAAGCCCTGGTAGCTGTCTGGGCATGAAACCTGCCACCCTTGGGATCTTCAGACCCATCTTGTGTCTGTGTCTCTTTGTGCCCTTCAGCCTCTGTTTTCCAACTGGAAAATGGGAAAGACTGATTTCCTTTAAAAAGAGGAGTTTTCCTCAGGGAAAAGCCCGTGGATATGCAATATTTAGGTGTCCCAGTAACTCATCCCTCACAGTGAAGCTCATCAAAGGGCATCACTTTTGGAATGTGAGTTGAATTTAGAAACACTGGGGTTTTGACATCAATGGGTCAAATTATACTGTTTATAATACGTTGAGGATGCAACTTATAGTAGAGTAACTCCCTTATTCCAACACTATTTGAAGGGATTTATATTTGTGAAAGGAATTAAACCTCAGGTGAGGAATGGGGGGTTAATTCACCCCCTAAAAACGATGACATCTTTACCATGAGTGTCCTTGGGTGGGTAGTTTTGGGTGGGCAATCGTGAGCTCTCCGAGCCAAAAAGAGCCATCACCATCCTCAGATTTATCAACAGCAAGAGCAGAACCCATCAGGTTATCCTACCCTTGGGCTGGCTCTGGTACAACTGTTGTTGGAATAATTTGTCTGGTTTCTGGCGCCCTCGACTCGAGAGGATGTTGACAAATTGGAAAGATGTAAAAGAGCCACGAGGGTGGTTAAAAGATTGGCAAACGTGCCTTGCCAAGGGAACAGCTCCTGGCTCGCAGCAATTTCTTATTTTTTTCCCCTCTAAATGAAGGTTAAAGGGTGGTTTTAGCAGCTCCAAGTACCTGTGTGAGGAACAAAAATAGATGTGGCAGGTGGTTGTCAGACAGAGGTGGAACTCACGCTGGTGCCTGCGAGTTGGGGCCAGACTTGAGCTGAATAGAGCAGTTTTTAATGGTAAAAATGATGGTCTGTGTTGTATTTGACAGAAATTCTGGGGTTTCATCCACCTCTAGAATTGTCTGTTGTGATATCTTGTGGGAGTTGTGGTTTTTTGTCCATCTCTGGAATGAATCTGTTGTGGTGCTTTGGAGTCCTGGCTTTTCATCCATCTCTGGGATTATATCCATCAAAATTTATTGTATTTTGGAGGTTGTGATTTTCATTTTGGTGTAATTCCTGGAGGAAATCCCTCTGCCTTTATTATTAAATGGGTTTATGAGTATTCCAGAGCATCTCTGGATGTTGTGGATATACTCATTAGCTCTACCTGCACCTCATGTAGGATGTTTCTTGCTCAGGGCTTATCAGTCTTTGTGGTCTGAGCCAGATTTGAGGGGTTTGATGCTGTCAGGAAGCAACAGTAAGAGTTTTAATTGAGATTTTCCCCCCCCACAAGCGTTTTTCAGTGTGTTTCTCTGCAAAAAAACCCCCTCAAACCCAAACTAGTGGTGTTTACTCTGTTTATTCTAAACCCAGGCTTTATTTGAAGAGATATTTAGGTTCCCTGCAGGATTTGCTCCACCTTTGTTCCCTGGAAGCCTTGATTTCTTCAGGAAGCTCATCCAGGGAGAGGCTGTGCTAAATTTACCTTGGGATCTACGTGTGGCAAAGAATTCTCAATTTGTAAAGCTCAGAGCAGTGTGTGAAGTCTGGCTGTTGTTGTCCTTTCTTACCAATATAATCCAATATAAGTAAAATATTGTCTCTGCCTTGCTGGTCTTACTGTTCATGCAGCTTTGAAGGAGCTCAGGGTTTGTAAAACACCTTTAAATACATCCTGGAATGATGCAGAAAATTAGTGTTTTGTACCCTCACATTCATTTCCTACAGCAGCTAAAAGATGAATATTTGAGGTTTGGGATAAAACCACACTGTTGGTTTGTTTTTTTTTTTTTTTTTGTAATTTAATATTCTCTTTTCTTTTTCTAGCTGTGGGGAGCTCAAAAAATCAAGCAGGTAATACTTTTCTTTTAATATTTCCTGATTATTTTTAACAATTGCTGCTTTTTCCCTTTCTCCTAAGCTTTTCCCCTTTTTTCCTCTTCTCCCTTATTCCCTTTGCCAGTTGCTGTTTTGCCTTGCCATGGAAATGTAAATGCAGAGAACACTCTGCCACTAAAGAGCTGGAAATTTTTTTTGTATGTATTTATATATTTTGATGTCTTCATTTTCTCCTTCCTGTCTAGTCAAGAGATTTCTTGTCTCCAGTCTTTTGAAAATAGTTTGACAGTTCTTTGGGAAGGCTCGTGGCTGTGCCTGCTTCCTCTGCAGTCCTGAATCCTTTGGGAATTGAGTTTTCAGCCCCAGACATTTAATGTCAGAGCAGCCTCCTGGGCTCTTTGGAAAATTTGGGTAAAAACAGGCCAAAGTTAAGGTTTCTGTGGAGGTTGGGCTGTGCAGGGCCACCAGTGTTGGGTGAGGAGACACATAAAGGTTGGATTATCTGGCAAATCCAGATCCTGTGTGTGATTTTATTTGGGTGCTCCTTATGGTAACATCCAAAGTGGGCCACACCTCTGTGTTTTTATCCCAGGTCATTCTGAAGCATCATTTCAGGCTTCCTACAACATCTGCAGGTGGGGAAGGTGTTCCTCAGGCTGAATCCACACCTGCAGATGTGGAGATGGTCCTTGGACTGAATCCACACCTGCAGATGTGGGAGATGGTCCTTGGACTGAATCCACACCTGGAAATGTGGGAGATGTTCCTCAGGCTGAATCCACACCTGGAAATGTGGGAGATGGTCCTTGGACTGAATCCACACCTGGAAATGTGGGAGATGTTCCTCAGGCTGAATCCACACCTGGAAATGTGGGAGATGTTCCTCAGGCTGAATCCACACCTGAAGATGTGGAGGTGGTCCTTGGGCTGAATCCACCCCTGCAGATGTGGGAGATGGTCCTTGGACTGAATCCACACCTGGAAATGTGGGAGATGTTCCTCAGGCTGAATCCACACCTGCAGATGTGGAGATGGTCCTTGGACTGAATCCACACCTGGAAATGTGGGAGATGTTCCTCGGACTGAATCCACACCTGGAAATGTGGGAGATGGTCCTTGGACTGAATCCACACCTGGAAATGTGGGAGATGTTCCTCAGGCTGAATCCACACCTGGAAATGTGGGAGATGTTCCTTAGACTGAATCCACACCTGGAAATGTGGGAGATGTTCCTCAGGCTGAATCCACACCTGGAAATGTGGGAGATGTTCCTCAGACTGAATCCACACCTGGAAATGTGGGAGATGTTCCTCAGGCTGAATCCACACCTGGAAATGTGGGAGATGTTCCTCAGGCTGAATCCATCCATTGTGACTGTGCCACACAAGTCCTCATGGGTTTTTCCTGGGACACATTTGCCTTATGAGCAGAATAAAGTGATTTATATCCTCATTCCCTCCCCAGCCAGCAGCCCTGCCCTCCCCATCCCTCTGCCACACCAAGGGCTCTTCCCACCTTTCCTGTGGCAGGGATTCAGCCAGGACTTCAAGCTGCACCTCAGTGGAGATGCTGAAAACAGGCAGGGACAGAAAACAGTTTTCCTTTTCCCCTCCTAAATCTGCATTTCCTGTGTTGGGATGAAGGTGCAGCAGTGGGTGGCCTTTGGGGACATCATAGAACCAAACAAGAGCCACTCTTTGTCTTTCAGGTTTAACGATTTATTTCTAATTGATTAATTTCTGCTAATTTCTTACAGGCCATCATCCATCCTGATACAAACGAGACCATCTTCATGCCTTTCAGAATGTCAGGTAGGGTTTGTCCTTCATTTTACTGGGAATTTATACTGAATGTTGAGGGGTTTCCTCCTCTTTTTGAACTGCATCTTGTGAACATTTAGACCGAAATCAGAAAGTATTCCAACACTAAAACCCTTTTGCAGGTGAGGAAAAGGAGGATCTTAAATATCTCTGTGAGAGCTAGTGCTTAATACTTCCCTTCCCTTCCCAAACCTTCCCTTCCCAAACCTTCCCTTCTTCCTTAACATTTCCTCCTTTCCTCATGGAGGAGAGAGGGAATTCCTATTTTAACGTGGGCTCAAGCCAATGCCTTTCCCAGCATTTCTGAGGTATCTGTCACTATTTAGGGCATTTTAATTTTGTAGCAAATGCCAAAACTTGATACCCAACAGATATGACATTACATACATGGGATGATCCCTATTTTTCCATGTGTGATAGTATCTAATACCCAAAGGGAGGATCAGCTTCTCCATGGCTTAGCTGGGCAGCAGCTCTTGTGAAGGGTCAGGTGCATCCTTGCTCCTTTCCCAATGGATCTATTTCAATAAATGAGACCTTTTCCATATTTTTGGGTGGAACTTCTTCACCTGAATTCTGGGCACAGGGGAAAAATCACAGCCTTGGTGGGTTTTGTCTTCCAGTTCTTTGAAGAAGGATGATGTTGAGGGTGAAATGGAGGGAGAGGATCCAGGACCTCCTGTTTTGCTGCCTTGTTCTCTATTTATCTTTTCAATTTCTCTTTCTCTCAGGTCTTTGCCCTTTCCTTGGATTCATGAGGTTTAATTCAGTAATATTGGTAAAATGCTCAGAGACCTTCTAGTGGAAGTCAGAGAGATGAATTATAATTAGCACAGAAATTGGCAGACTCAGCAGGGGAAAAATGTGAAGCATTTGATTTTTGTGGCACTCAGAAGGATTTGGGGGAAAGACTGATCTCTATATTAGTGAGCTTTAACCTGGGATTAAAATAGTCCCTCTCTCCTCCATGATGAAAATACAGTTTCTTCAGCTTATACCCTCATCATTTTTAAACCTCACCTAGAAATAAAGGAGCTCTCCTGGTATAAAACTACCAGTGGATAAAGCAGATGGTGAAAGGGGGAGGTCCCACTTATGGTGTCCTAGTCCTGCTCCTTACCTGGGATGGGCTTCTTAGGTGGCTTCCTGAGCATCTTGAGGATGCTATTCCTGCTGGGATCAGGCTCAACAGGAGGGGAGGGGGATTCAGAGAGCTGGAGAGTTTTCTTCTGGGATGGGGGTGGTTGGTGGGAGGGTCTGATGAGCAGCAGAGCTGGCACGAGGGAGGGAACAGATTGCCTGAGCCTGGGAAGGGGGGCAGGATCTCCCCCTTTCCATGGCAGCATTCCACAAGGTCAGCTCAGTCAGGATCCAGCTCCTCCAGGTCCAAATGGAGCAGGTCCTGCTCCCAGCTCCCATCCCTTTGCTTTGCTGGGCTGCCCAGTCCAGCTCAAACAGCACAACACCCTCTCAAGTTCTGACACCACAGACTGGGTTTACTGAAGTCACCTTTGCCATCTACATGGTTTAAGTTTTAGGGAAACTCAGAGACCACAACCCAAGAAGAGCAAATAAAGGGTGGGAAGGAGAATGGGACAGGAATCAGGAGGATGCTGCAGTTGTTGTAGGTCCAGGGGGTCCCCGTGGTGGTGCAGAGTGGGAATGAGAGCAGCTCATCTTGCCAGGTGTGGCTTCTCCCCCAAACTCAGTCATGTCTTAGGTGGGATTTTTTTCCATCCTAAAATCACATATTGAAACTCATTAACCTCTTTTTTTTTAATAGGTTACATTCCCTTTGGAACACCCATCGTGAGTATTTTGACATCTCTCCCCACTTTGTTTCTGAGCACCAAGAAATGCAGTTTTTAGCACAATTCTCCACATTCCACTTTTCCACCTCGTGACACATTCCCACAGAATTCCCACCTTTCCCACTGCATGTAAACAAGGGTTTCATCATGTAAAACCCACCCTCTGGTTGAGGTTATTTATCTGTGTTTGCAGTTATTTATCTATTAGTTTATTGAGCTTATTTATCTATTTTATATGAGGTTATTTATATATTATTGCAGTTTTTATCTATTAGATATTGGAGTTATTTATCTATTATATATTTGGGTTATTTATCTATTGTATGTGAGGTTATTTATTATTGCAGTTCTTTATCCATTATATACTGAGGTTATTTATCTATAATCCATGAGATAATTGATCTATTAACCCCCCCTCTGCTTGAAATTATTTATTTATTTAACATCATTCCCTCAACCCCCTCCAACATCTTCATCTTTCCCTCTGGAAAAGGGAGACCAAGCTGTGCTCATTGCCTGAAAAATGCAACTTCTGCAACTCTCAGATTTCAGCTTTGGACACTTTTATTTCACATTTACATGTTTTCCAAGTCGTGCACTCTGGTCTTGATTAATTAAATCACTGAGCATTTTCCTGAGGTTATTGCTGAGGCTGTTGGGAGTTTGTACTTGTTACTGTGAAATGTGTAGGGCTTTGGGGGCTCTCCACAGCAAAAGCCAGAAGGGAGAAAATTCTGCCCGTTTTCCTGCTGCTGAAACCTCAGCTCGTGCTCAGGAACAGGAATCATTAATTAACCCCATTTTTGTGTGAATGGGGAAACTGAGGCTCAGGGTTTTGCCCCAGAATTTGATGTCAGGAGGTGGTTGATCCTCAAAGCCACCAGCTCTTGGTTCAGCTTCTTGGATCACACGTTAAAATGGCTCAAAGAGCAAAATACACTAAATTTCATCTCCTTAAACCAAGCGGACCGTGGTGTAGACTTGGTTAAAGGTAATGAGCCCTTCCCAAATGGTGCTGAAAAGGTTGGTAGACCCAAAACCAGGAACCATCAGGGCTGTTGCTGTTTGTTGTGGTGTGTAAAGGTTTGGTGGCAACTTTGTGTGGGGCATTTTGAAAGAAAAGGTTAAACAAAAACGAGTTAACGATCAAATTGACAATGAAATCGGCCCAAATCCAGAGCTGTCAGAGGAGCCGAGAGCTGTCAGATGAGCCCAGTTTCACTATCTGTAAAGGATAAACTGGAACCTCTTGTCATTTAAAAAAAAAAAA
>VXBA01004621.1:74286-94767 GCA_013399895.1 Serilophus lunatus | reverse complement strand
AAAAAAAAAAAGAAGAAAAAAACCCCAAACGTTTCAAATGTTAAAATTAAAATGTAACATTTATGCCAATCGATCTGTGAAATTTAGTGACAAAATTGGCAGCCTGCTCCGGCATAAAAACAGTTTGAGTCTTGTATTTCACATAGGGGGGGATGGGATTTCCTCAAGAGAGGCTGTGCTGGGCTCGGGCTGAGCCATCCTTGGCCATGGAGCCGTGCTGGTCCTGGGGGTCACCTCCACACCCCCATGGAGACGTGATCAGAGTGGGCATGGGCAGGTTTAGGGCCCATCAGTCAATACAGTCTGTTCCCAGAGGGGCTTTATTTCCCCCTGGAGCCAATGCAAAATAATTCAGTCTGGTTGAGCTCATTGTGAAAGAGATTAAGGTCTTGTTAAAATAATCGTTTCTTTTCTGGCCCCGGCAGCAGCTCCCCTGACACAACCAAATCCTGTTTGTTCTTCCTTGAGTTGCAACTGTTTGCTTTTCCCTTCATCCTCCGTCCTTTCTGTGCCAGGGATCGACCCCAGGCTCCCTTGTGGTGGCAGAGGGGGGACAGGATGGGATGTAAATGTAGAGAGAGTTTGGCTTTACCCATTTTCGGCAAACCCAGCCACTGGAATGGTCTCCTTGTGCTGGAGGGGTGAGATGTGCAAAGCAGCCACTGGGCTGGAGCCTTTTACCCTGGGTTTGTGTTTCCTCTTCCAAGGGGAGGAAGATTCATCTGGGTTTAGGAAATTCAGCCTCCAACTCGGGCAGTGGGGATGGAGCAGACACCCGGCTGCAGTGCCCAGCTTTCAGCCCCTCATTTTCCTCCTCCATTTCAAACTGGGAGGGTCTTGATGAGGTTTACAGTGCTCTTGAAGACCCAGGTGTTAATTTAGGGATGAGATGACTCTTGGATTTGGGGTTTGGAAGAGATCTCAGGCTGCTCAGAGCTGACAGATGTCCAGGCAGTGGCTTTGGCCCTGGATTTGGGTCCACAAAGGCCCGTTCACACCTGATCACCAATTAAATTTTGTCGCCGATCCTTCTCTAGTGTTTAAAGCTGCTTTTTTTTTTTTTTTTGTATTTTGTTTTCCTTCTTAGTTATTTTTTCCCCTGACAGTAATTAAAAGTGAAATTGTACATTTCTTGACAGACTCTTGCACATATGGAGAGTTTGCATTTAAACGTGCCTCTTTCAGTCATACAGATTTTGGGTGCTCTTTTTTATTTATTTATTTTCCTCCTGTATCTTTTTTTTTTTCCTTTCCCCTCGGCTCTCAGCCTCAGCTGACAATGTTGAGTCCTTGCCTGCCGTCTTCCCGCTCCTCCAGAGCCTCATTATCTCGCTGGCTTTAGGGGGAAAGTCAGTCCTGGGGTGAGGAGGTTCCTTGCCTGTTGAATTCGTTTGGCTGAGTAATTAATGACGAGCTCCGCGCGCTGAATGGAAGCGGTAAATTAGTGTAACTTGCACAGGCTGGCGCTCGGCCAACGCACAAAGTAGCTGCAACTTCACCAAAGGCTGTGGGAGGAAAAGCTGGAGGAGAAGGAGGAGGAGGAGGAGGAGGAGAAAGGAAAGATGTAAATGAAAATCAGGCCGCCCAACCCTGTTACCCTTTTGTTTGTTGGTATTTCTCTCTTCGTGTCCTGAAGAAGTTGCCTCCTCTTCAACTGATGTTGTTGCAGATGTGCCGAGGTGGCTTGAGCTCGTCCTTGCTCTCGGTGCTCTGACAGGGGAGTTTTCTTGCAGCTTCTTGGGAGTAGAAATGGAAAGGAATGGTGGAGAAGATGGTCCGAGGGTGGGGATGAGCTCACAGACTTCTTGCCCAGACGCCTCGGAGACACGAGTGTCCTGAAAATAAATGTGTCTGAGTTGTTCAGTCTTTATGCTCTTTGTGATTTTGCAACAGCAAAACCATCTATCAGACATTTAGGGATGACAGGAGGGGATAAAATGACAATGGAAGTCAATGACAATGATAGGAAGTATCTCACCTCACCTGTTTCTCAGCCAAGAACTCGTTGGTGTAGTGGGATGTGACCCAGGGACATTCCCAGGATTGTACAGGTGACATACACGTGTGTGACCTCAGATGCAAAGCCCGTGGCATCTCGAGTCAGGCAGCAGCAGGGAACATCTGGCCAGATGTGCTGGGACAAGCTGCTGTAAACCTCTGGGAGATGGTGATCCCAGGCAGGAGTTTTCACAGCTCAGGGTATGACACATCAACAAGTCTCTCAAAACGAAATCCAGGCTCCCAAAGAGGAGCACATGTGCTTCCAGGTGGCATTCCTGTCCTCAGATGTTCAAATGGGATTTCTTTCCTGTGCTTGCAACAGGGAATGTGCCAAAGGAAAAGAAGAAACCCCCCTGCTCACTGCCAATAGAGGCAACTTTGAACTCTTGCCTTCCTGCAATGTTTGTGTCTTCCTCCAGAAATACCTGGATTAGGGAATTGATTGTATTTTAACGACCTGGTCTTTGGATAGTATCAGCTGCCAGAGTATCTTTAATTACCAGCAGTAATTTAAAGATGCAAAGCTTTCATGGACAGCTACATCACCCAGTTTCACCACTGGAAAAGTGAGAGACAAAAAGCTGGTGGGAAGTCCAATAACTGGAATGAAATAAAGCCAGAAATGAAAATAATTTATTTAAGCTTAGAAAGAAGCTTGGCTGTTTGCATGCCTAGAAAAAGCACTGAGAGCAAACCAAAAGGGCATTTGCTGATGAGAAAACCTCTTCTCTTGCAGGTTGTTGGTCTCCTCTTGCCCAACCAGACGCTGGCATCCACTGTGTTTTGGCAGGTAACTCCTGTTGGGATGGGTGGGGAATGTGGTGGAAAGTTGAATTTTGTCTGGAGGACAATCTGGTGTACATGGTTGCTGTGCTCTGGCTGTGATTTTGGGAGAGGATGTGGCTGGATGTAATTAGGGAAAGGTTTAGGAGGGCTGGAATGGGCTATAAACCAACTATTGGGCGCACTTTTCATCCCACAGCTCCTTATGCCACTGAAAGGAAGAGTCAAAATAGTCCAGAATCTCAAAATCAGCTTTTTGGACCCATTTTGTACAGGTGTAAGTGGTTGCACTGTGTGTACAACCGTGAAAATGTTGGCACATCTGCTGGTTTGAGGATACTCTGTCAAGTCCTTGGGATCTTCCTTGGTGAATTCCCTTTGGAAGTGGAACATCTATGCAGGGCTAGTGATGATGGGAGGCCACATTCCCAGGAATTTTGGCAATAGCCAAGGACCTGTGCGTTCACTCTGCTACAGGAGCTTTGGGGAAGAAGAATCTGTGTGTAGGGAGGTGTTGGTGTAATTTCCCACTAAAATTCTGGGAATTAGGAGTAAGGGAGGGAGTGTGCACGTGAATGAGTTCCATCCATAGTAAACACACCACTTCAGTGTAATTTCAGCACTGACTGAAACGAGGGAACGAGTTATTTTCAGACTTACTTTTAGTGGTGACTGTTTTTTTATTGTCTGCAGTGTAAGTGATGGTAGAGAATTATGCAGTTAAGGAATTTCAGAGCAGAATGGGATCTGCCTGGTGTGTTAGGAACACGGCAGAGCCGGGAATCCATCAGAACATGCCAGTCATTTGTGTTCTGGTGTATTCAGCTGTGAGTTATCCCATGTGCCTTCATCTTCTTGGAGTGGGAGAGTGGCTGGAGACATCCTGGCTCATTCAGGTTTTTGAAGGCAACTCACCTTGCCTGGTTTTAGACACGTGTGATGGAATTACAGAATGGTTCGAGTGGGAAGGCACCTTAAAGACTGTCTTTGTCCAACCCCCTGCCACAGGCGGGGACACTTTCCACTGTCCCAGGTTTGCTCCAACCTGGCCTTGGACACTTCCAGGGATGAGAGTAGGCTTCCCAAGGAGGTGGTGGATTCCTCATCCCTGGAGGTGTTTGGGGAAGGACTGGCTGTGGCACTCAGTGCTCTGGGCTGGGTGACAAGGTGGTGTTGGGTCATAGGTTGGACTCGATGATCTTGGAGGTCTTTTCCAACCCAAATGATTCTGTGAAAACAAAGACCAACAGCACTGAAGTGTCTCGTGGAGTTGGACTGAGGCAGGAGAGGAGTTGCACATCAATCATCCAAGGAAGCAGAGCTGCCCTTTGAGCTCTGAATTCCTTGGAATTTCTGTCCCTCACTTGAAGGGCCTTAAATCCGACACAGTCCACTCACGAACCTTTGACACGAGGTGTCAAGTTGCGAGCGGGTCCAAAGCCAAGATCAATTTCCCTGTGGAACCCCCAGGTTTATGGATGCCTTTGGTTTTATGGAGCTCTGCTGATGCCTGTCTCCCCTTGTTCCCTCCCTAGTGGTTGAATCAGAGCCACAACGCCTGCGTCAACTATGCAAACCGCAACGCGACAAAGGTGAGGAGACCCAACATATGTGCTGTGTTGTCAGGTCTGTTCTGATGTGGAAACATAAGCCCTGTCTCTTCCCTGTTAATAGAGACTCTGGAGTCAGCACTGGGAGGAATTTATAGATTGGCCTCTCTCCTGCATAGGCTCCCAGTTTAACCCTCAGCCAAATGTGGCGCGAGGGGCTCGGAGCCTCTCGAACCAGTTCAGACTGGGATGGAATGGTTTTGCTGGTCTGCTAAAATGGTCTCTGTGTTCTTGGGTAGCAGGAGGTGTCTCCACGATCGTGCTGCTGGCTCCCAAGGGCTTTACCCGTGTCTCCAGGGAGTGGTGGGGCTGTTCCTGCTCTCTTCCATTGCTTTAGCCTTCATTCATCCCGTGTCGGGATGTGGGAAGCTGAGCTGGAAACCATCCAGCTCATTCATTCAACATTTCAAAGACAAAATATTTAATGTGGCGAGTTTGGGGTTCAGCACTAGAGGGTAGAAATGCTAATTTGGTACCATTTGCTGAATTTCATTCCCATCCTTCCTTTGAGCTGCTTTTATTATAATTTTCTGATGCCAATTAATTTTCCATTCCCTTTAACCTTGCTCATGGGGCCACGAGTTCCCTCGCTTTTGCCTCTGCTTGCTGACAGACCATGTGTCACAGAACAATATGACAAACTTAAACCTGTCTCTGCTTTACAACAAATAAAACCAAACCAAACCAAACAAACAAAAAACCCCCAAAAAACTTAGTTGCTTTTTAATAACCAGAAGTTTATTTATTGAAAATATGTTTTCTTTTTTCTTTCCAAAGCCTTCTCCGACATCCAAGTTCATCCAGGGCTACTTGGGAGCTGTCATAAGTGCTGTCTCAATAGCAGTGGGTAACGCTTTATATCTCTTTATTTCATGGCTTATGGTGGTGCTGTGATGCTTTGGAGATGTTTGTTTGGGTTGCCAAGCATGTTTTATCTTCTAATTGACAGAATTCAGTCTTCTTAACCAGAAATATTGTAACCCTGAGGTGTGTCTGTCCATGCATGCCCAAGCTTTTCACCAGAGGGAGATTTCTAAGTGCTTCCAGAACTTCCTGCACCGTGGCTTTGCTGTTGGTGACCTCCAATTATCCCCAAGTGCATTAACTGGTGGTGAATTTCCCTAATACAAATTAAAATGAGCCCTGTGAGGCTGCAGGGTGCTGGTGTGGCAGCTGAGGTGCTGAAGAGAGGCAGGATTTTGGACACGTTCTCCTGTGGGTTGGCACCTTGATCCACAGTGCCTGGAATTGCATCTTTCACCTGGGGATGTTTTTCAAGCTGGAAATGGTGTTGGAGTAATGTCATGGAATCATGGAATGGGTTGGGTTGGGAGGGACCTTGCAGATCATCCAGTTCCACCCCCCTGCCCTGGGCAGGGACACCTCCCACTGTCCCAGGGGGCTCCAACCTGCCCTTGGACACTTCCAGGGATCCAGGGGCAGCCACAGCTTCTCTGGGAATTCCAGCCCAGCCCCTCCCCACCCTCCCAGCCAGGAATCCCTTCCCACTATCCCATCTAAACCTCTCCTTTCCCACTCTGAAGCCATTCCCTGTGTCCTGTCCCCCCAGCCCTTGTCCCCAGTCCCTCTCCAGCTCTCCTGGAGCCCCTTCAGGCTCTGCCAGGGGCTCCAAGCTCTCCCTGGATCCTTCCCTTCTCCAGGGGAACCCCCCCAGCTCTCCCAGCCTGGCTCCAGAGCAGAGGGGCTCCAGCCCTGGCAGCACCTCTGTGGCCTCCTGTGAAGTCTTATTTGAAATAATCTGTAAGAGAGGAGCTTCTAACATCACTAAAATTTTGGTCTTATGGCTTTTAATATTCATATTTCCCAGAAGCACAAGTTGACATCAGTAGCAGGGTCAGCTCATTCCAAAGGTATAGTTTTTTTAGGAGCAACTTATAGAAGTTACTTCTTATGTGGGGTTTTCAAATAAGCCTCCAAAACAAATGATTGTACCTTTTCTGCTGGAACCTTAAGGATTCTACAGCAGTTGGTCTTTTTTTCCTCTGGCCAGGACTTCTTTTTTCTCTGAAGTCACAGGGAGTTTGCTTTTGCTTCTTGTGCATCTTCCAGACAGAGTCACTGAAGTGCCCTGAGGTTTTGAGGGGAAATTATCCATTTTATTGGAGACACATCTGCTGGATGGTTTTCCTCGTTGCTTCCTTGGTGTGCTCTGTATCCCCTGTGTTACCCCTTCACTGTGGAATTAACCCTGCCCATCCCAGCCTTGTCTTGGTGTGAGCTCCCACCCTTCGTAACGCCGTGGAGCTGTGTCCACACCAATCCATGCTTTTCCAGCTGAAGCATAATCCAAATCCCATCCCTCCAACACGAACACTTCAGTTAGCAGCTGTTTTCCAGCCACAGCTTCCACAGAAGAGCTTGTCTGACCTCCTCAGTCCTTAGTTCAGCACTTTTTCCACTTTGTGAGTTACTAAAGCAATGTTCTCCAGCTTGAAGTGCTGCTGCCACTCACAGCCTGCCTTCCTACCCCCAGCACTGCTCCAGTGATGCCCAGTTCCACACTGTTGGAATTAATGCTCCTCTCCATTTTGGCAACAGGGGCAGAGTAGAGGGGCAGGAGACACGGAGGAGTGATGTTGGCAGAGCTTTGCCACCCCGGGCAGCTGAGAGGCTTTGGTAAGGAAACCACTTGGGCTGTGTCCATGTCGGGACAGATGATGCAGGTCTTGGAAATCTTTGGTTCCTCCAAGCCTGGCTGAGGATCTGAAGCAAAACAATGGATCCAAAGTACAGAAGGGACCACCAGTGGTGCTGTGAGAAACACTTGTGTGAAAAGCAGCTTGAAAAGCTCCACTGAGACCTGTGGATAATGGAATTACAGCCTTTCAGCCTCGTGCAAGGGGAAGTCTTCCTGCAAGAGGGTGTTTCTGCCTGCTTGCAAGTGCCACCGTGGTCCCATCAGGTCCACTGGCATTCCCTTGGTGTGTGGAGAGCTCCATGAGCTCTGGAATAAGCCCTGGGTTGTAGCTGTGCTGCTCTGAGGGTCAGAAGATTGTTACAGGGAGGCAGGAGTTTTCCAAATGGATGTAGCTGGGGGGTGGAGAAGAGCAAAAGCCTTCACAGATTCTTCTTCTCCCTGATGTTGGAAGAAGGTCTTCTATTTCCAAATGAAGCATGAAGGGCAGCAGCTTCCTCAGGTGCTTTTTACTTCCTGATGTCAGAAGATCTTCCCAGTGGAGCAGGTTATGGCACATGGGGTGTGTGAAAATGAACTTGCTGTGCACTGATATCCCCATGGATGAGCCATTGGAGACACCCTCCCTGTGTGTGTTACTGTGGAATAATAACCTGGTAATCCCTAATAACACTTACTCCAAGCTCAACTCCCAACATGGAGCAGCCTAGAGAAAATCCTGCAGAGCAGGGAGTGATTTTTATATTGTAAATATCTAGATTAATAACCAGCATCTCCTCCAGCGCTGGGTTTGATTTTTTTGAACGTTGGTGACAAATAATAAATAACCTTGATGTTGATCACCTTGGGTTGCAGGTCCTCAGCCTCATTAACCGGTCTCTGCTGGCAGTTAGCAACAAATCAGCTCCCAGTGTGAGCCCATTAGGACCAGATGACCTGAAAACAAGTGCCACTGCCCCCAGTGGGCTGTGGAGAGCCAGGATTAATTAAAGTGAGCCCCATTTCCACGTTTGCAGTTGGCAAAGGACGCCGGAGAAGGCTCAGGGAGGGACAGAGCACTTGACTTGGGATTGTGCTTCCCCTTGTCCTCTGTGTCTTTAACAAGAGGGACAAGGAAATTGTTTATCCAAGGAGCAGATTTTGGCTTTATGTATCTTGCAATTAAAGAAGAAGTTTTAGGAAATCTTTGGGAATAACTTGGTTCTCTTCCCATTTTAGAGGGAGAGGAATTGCTGTTGAAAGGGGCCTCTCCCTTGGATCCAGTGCTACATCCACGACTTCTGACTTCCAGCCCTTCAGGATGAGTTTAGGGAAGAACCAATATTCTTTTATTCAATATTTTTCCATATTTCTCCCCCAGTAGTCCCATTTCTTTCCACCTACTCCCATCCCAACCTGATGGACAGCACAGCTTCGTGGAAGGAAATCTATGCCAGGACCAGAATTTTATTTCTTCTCAGGTGAAGGAATCTCTTGAAATAAGGCTGGAAAAGGTGTTTGGGTTGGAAGGGATCCCAAAGATCATCCTGTTCCAGCCCCTGCCATGGGCAGGGACACCTTCCACTATCCCAGTCTTCTCCAAGACTTATCCAGCCTGGCCTTGGACACTTCCAGGGATGGGGCAGCCACACCTTCTCTGGGCAACCTCTAAAATTCCTCCTTCTATGATTATAGTTTATTTTTATCCCATTCTCTCTACACCAGCCTCTTTCCTGCCTTTTCTTTTGATAGCTCCTGTTTTACCACTGTTCTGAGTGATAATTGTTATTTTTTTTCCAAACAATTGAGTGGATTCCTGTGATTAGGCTTTATTTTCTGAGATCTGGCTGCTGTTCATGATGGTGGTGTATGAAGTGCAATTAATACCAGCTGGTTTTCCTAAACGAGGCAAACAAAGGCAGAGAGGAGTAAAAAGACTTGAGAAAGACCAAGTGTGTTTTAAATGTTTGGGATTTTTCCTATTCCCCGAATATTCCAGTGCCAAGAGCTGTACAGATCAGAGGGTTTGTAATTAGAAACTCTTTCCAGCTGACACATACACTCTTATTCTGCTGGTTTTTTTCACACTTTTAAGAGGTTAGAAAAGCTACATAAAACCAATTTTATTGGTAATAACTGCTTTTTGGATGTTATATTTTTATATATATATAATTATTATTATTATTTATATATATATATATATATACATATATATAAGTAGATTTCTTTTGCTCAGAGAAGCTGTGGCTGCCCCATCCCTGGAAGTGTTCAAGGCCAGGTTGGAGCCACCTGGGATAGTGGGAGGTGTCCCTGCCCAGGGCAGGGGGTGGAACAAGGTGGTCTTGGAGGTCCCTTCCAACCCAAACCATTGTGGCATTCTCTGGTTCTTAACTTCAGATCCAAACTCCATTTGCTGTGGAATTGCTGATCCCTTTTGGTTCTCACTCAGCTCTTAGGTACCACGGCCTTAAACTCAACTTCAGTCTGAGGTCAGAAGTGACTCTTGGGGCTGGGATTAAATACCTGCAAATTAAACCAGCTCCAGACAAGGCCTCTGAGCAGCTGCTCTCTGGTTGCTGGGCTGTCACTGGTGCTGAGACCTTCAGATTGGTGACTGGTGGTGTTGACCCAGGGGTTGCCTCACCTGGAACCCATGGGGATGAATCCTTGGGTTTCTGTGGACCTTCTCCTTGAAGCATCTCACGTCAGCGCCGTCAGTGCCGTTGGTCTCCATGAGTTTGGGATCAGGTCTTTGTCCATCAGTCTTTCAATTTCCAGATCACAGCTCCAAGTTCTGGCAAGAGCAGCTCCAAACCTTGCTCCTTGTGATCCTGAAGACCTTGTTCCAGCTCTCTGAGGGGTTCCTCTCTCCTGCCAGCACCGTTTGGCCGCGTTTCCAAAGTCTCCCAGCGAGATGTGTGTGGTCACTCAGCTCCGTGCTCAGGTCATTGCCTTGTTGTCCATCTGTTGTCCACTCCGCATGCCCTGGAGGTGCCATGTGCACCCATACTGCTGGCATTGGCCTTCTCTGGTGACAGGATGGGCTCTAATTAGACCATGGGAAGCCTGGCAGGGACACAGAGTGTGTTTTGTGTGTACAGGGGTGTGTAACTTAACCAGGAGAGGTGACAGCCAAGGCAGGATGGCACGGAGCTTCTTGTGTCAGGGCAGGGTCAGGTTGGATCTCAGGCAAAGGTTCTTCCCCCAGAGGGTGGGTGGGCACTGCCCAGGCTCCCCAGGGAATGGGCACTTCCCAAGGCTGCCAGAGCTCCAGGAGGGTTGGGATGATCCTCTGGGGATGGGGCTGTGCAGGGCTGAGGGTTGGACTCCAGAACCCTTGTGGGTCCTTCCAACTGGGCACATTCTATGATTCTGTGATTCCCCATTGTGACAGGGCTTCAATTGTCCCCACAATGAAAGGGGAAGCAAAACCACTCGTGTGAGATCAGGCACCTCTGACGTGGAGGGATGATGGGATTTGCCCCAGTTCCCCAGCTCTCTCCTTCCCCTTCCAAACAGACACAGGTTTGTAACTTCTAACAGTTATTAAGTGCAAGTTTGGGCTTTATGGTCTTGTCAGCACAGAGACAAATAAATATGTTGTTCTCACTTAGCAACCTGAGCTAAATTCTGACAAAAGTAGGTGTTTTGTCTTCTTTTGTGTAAGAGGGAGAGATGAAGTGTCACGTAACCATGACTGCCAGCCAGGCTGAATGCTTTGGATTGATCTCTACACTTAAAATGTACCTGCTCAGCACTTGGATATTTCCTTTGGCCTTAAATTACTGGGTGACCTGGGGCTAAAAGATCAAAAACCAAGATCAAGAATCCCAGAATATGCTGAGTTGGAAGGGACCCACAAGGATCATGAAGTCCAACCCTTAGCTCTGCACAGGCCCATCCCCAGGAGTCACATCCAGGTGATGCTTGAGGGGCTCTAACCAAAGCTTGAAGGAGACTCTAAGAACCTTATTTAGATAAATTAGAGTTGATCTGGTTCATTAGCCTTATAAAATTAATGAGCAATAAAAGAAGAGGATCTTGATGGTGTTTTTCCCAGTGTTCAGGAAGGACAGGAGCTGGTTGGACCAGTGTGGCAGGAAGAGCATCCCTGCTCCTGGTGTTCCTCCTTCCCTGCTCCCATTGCACACTTAACTCACACACACACAATTTTTCCCTCTCCTCCATAGGTGGAGGTACCCCTGTGGATTTTTCTAATCCCAGCTCCTTCTTCCTGATAATTGTCTGCGAGGCGTCTGGAGCGGCTGCTTTGACAGCCTGTGAATTTGGTGTGATGTCCATAATCAGCTTGTGAGACAGCACAGGAGGCCACCCACTGCCCTCAGGACTATCCATCACTTAGGGCAGCCAAGGAACATTTAGAAGCCGGAGGAAGTCGGTGTAAAATAGGGAGAGGGATGGGGGGGGGGGATGGAGCATGGCCAGGAACCTCCATGGAGGTGAACTGGGGAGCCAGGAGCAGCAGGAAAATCACAGTAGCTTGGAGTGATAAACTTCTGTTTGCTGCTTAAAAGTTTTAAATGAAGTGGTGCCTGGTTCTAAAATCTGGATTTCTCCTGTTCCTGCACCTCCTCTTCCCTATAGATTCACAGCTGCCAAGTGCAGATACCAGAAGAGAGTGGTTGGATCTCTCAAATTGGAAACCCAGCCCAGCAGTGCCTCCATTGAGCCCATAAATCACTGGACCTGCAGCAGCCACTTCCCAAAGGCTCAGCCTGGAGCCTTTGGTGTTGTGGAGACAAAGATGTGTTTTGCTCTGGGGAGGCACCCAGTGCCCATCATCCCACTTCTGGATTTAGGAGTACCTGCAATTGCCAGGCCTTTGCCAAAACCATCCCTGGAAGTGTCCAAGGCCAGGTTGGAGTGAGCTGGGATAGTGGGAGGTGTCCCTGCCATGGCAGGGGGTGGAACTGGATGGACTTTCAGGTCCTGGGATTCTACAGCTGCTGCCTTCCAAACTCCTTGTGCTTTTCTGCAGCATTTTCTCTCTTGTTCCATTGGTGTGTCTTTGTTTCCAGTAAATTTATTCTCCTCCCTGCCATTTCCTTCTGTCCCAGCCCAGTCCCACAACACCTGGGGGCGGCACTGCCCCTGTACAGGATCCAAGTGCATGGAAAACTTGATATTGAGGCAAGAACCTCTTGTTCTAGGCATGGGACTCGACAGTCCTCCTTTCTCCACCATCCTCCAAATCAAGTCTGTCTCATTATCGTCAGGAATCCCCTGTTTTCCTGCTCCCACCTCCCCTGCAGTCTTGCTTCTTGCTCAAGACTACATCCATTTTTTTTCCACTGAAAAATCCAACTAGGAACTGCTGTGGTCATCCCTTCTGCAGTCACCTTGGATGTGATGTTTCTTCCTTTCCTTACTCCTGTCCCTCTCTAACTCCTTTCTCCACTTGGATCGTTATTTCATTCCCTTCCCTTCGACTCCTCCGTTCTGTTCTCCTTGACTTGGGAAAGCTCCAGTTGGTAAACAGCCCAGTTTTCCATCTCTCTGCCTCCATCTTCACCTCCCAGCCCTAATGAATGAGTTTATTCCTTCCTTCTAATGCTCTTTTCTTTAGCTTGGCTGTATGGGACTCATCAGATCCAATTAGTGTTCTACTCCAGCAATCTGGTGATTGGAGGGATGAAGGATAAACTTCTTCCGAGCCAATCCCTCCTTCCAAGTAGACTTCCTAGGTCACTTGGAGCAGCCAGCTCCAACTGCAGTGGTCAGGGGTTGTCCCAGAGTTGAATCCCTTAAATAAATGGAGATTTCACCAGCACAAAGTCTAGAGAGCTGCTCAGCAACGGTTGGGTGGAGTCATCTCCCAACCAATGTCCACCTTGCTCCCTGAACTCTTAGCATTCCTTTATTTTATAAAAATCCCCTCTCAAAATTAAGTGAAATAACTTCTTGGACTTCTTGAATGTATTTACTGCTCTGGAACTGGTTTAAGAGGTGCAGGGTTAGACCTTCAGCAAATAGTTTGGGTGTTTGCAACTTCAGGCATTCAAAAGCCATCTGAGGCTTCAAAACTCTTAATGAAGGAGGGGAAAAATGCAGGGATTTTTCCCACAATTCCCATGTTTTTAAAATTTGTGTCATGGTGGGTGTGAGGCCGGAACTCTTCGAGACAGGAAGGAGAAGAAAAGGAAACAGAAATGTTGGTGTCTGGTGGCACCGGTTTCAAAGTGCGGCGACATCACATTGTCCTTGTGCTGAGATAAAGTTGTTGATGCTGGAAACAAAACCGGTGGCAAAATAAAGAGCAGGAATTCTTGGCACTTGAGGAAGAGGGAGGGAGGAAGGGCTGAGTGCTGCCAGAGGCACAGGAGAGCCCCAAGTGAGGTTTCTGTGCCATTGAGAGTGTTTGTCCCGGTTTCGTGTTGCGGGATTTTAGGAGTTGTTGTGGTGTAATGTATCCCTGTGTCCGGCTCCCTCCAACTTTTTGGGATGCTCTGTCAGCCAGATCAAGGAAGTGCTCCGGAGGAAGAAAGCTCAACAAACCAGGCAATTTGAAAAAGATGGTTTTGTCCTCTAATCCGGGTCAGTGGAGGATGACTCCCCCTCCCTGGGAGTGTCCAAGGCCAGGTTGGAGCAACCTGGGACAGTGGGAGGTGTCCCTGCCCAGGGCAGGGGGGTGGAACTGGATGGACATTCAGGTCCCTTCCATCCCACCCTATTCCATGAGTCTCTGAATATCCCAAACCAATACTGAAAATCCATGCCCAGAGGCCCCAGCTGGGAGGAGAAGCCTTTGTCTGGCCTGAGTTGAGACATCACCAGCATGGATATCTTCATCTGAGCTGCATCCCTGGACTCCTTTAATTGTCAGCAGGGATGACTGGGAACTGTTGGGGACATTTCACATGAGTACCTGTAAATGCCAATCTTGGAGGGAGAATAAAGGCCCTTAAAAATACTCATTTCTTGGGGCTGGGCTGCTGAGGGAGCAGCCTCATGTTGTGCCAGGGAAGGTTTATGTTGATTGTTAGGGAAAATTTCTTTATGGAAAGTGTTTTGAAGCCCTGGCCCAGCTGCCCAGGGCAGTGTTGGATCCTCATCCCTGGAGGGATTTCCAATCCCTGTGGATGTGGCACTTGGGGACAGGGGGCAGGGGTGGCCTTGGCAGTGCTGGGGAAGGGTTGGACTCCATGATCTCAGAGGGCTTTTCCAACCTCAGTAATTCTGTGATTCTGCCATGTTTGGTGTGATGAATCCCACCAGACTCTGTGTTCCATGTTTGTGCAGCACCAGTGCTGTAGGTCCCAGATCAGTGTTGGGCTGTAGGAAGGATGATGATCATCATAAGAATAACCCTGTGGGGATTTTTTTCAGGGAATTTGCCTTGATAGTGTTCTATGGCATCCCCATATAATGAAACCTGTTAAGCTCTCCTTGTTGATGGCTCTTTTCCTTACAAGGGGCTGAGGTTGGGATGCTCTCCTTGCCCTGTTTACCCTTCTCCCACTTCTGACCTGCAGGAAAGAGTTCACAGATTGGCTGAAGCAATTTCCAAACTGTAGAAAACAAACCCTCATTAGTTTCCTCTACCGAGTCCTTGTGTTGGGAATTTAGGAGATTAGATTTAAATCTGTAGCAACATTTAATTTCATATTCCCAGCAGGGTGGTTGCTGTAAGTGGGGAAGTGAGTTCATCAAATTGAATCTGAAAGTAAAATGCTTTTATTACCAGTGTTTTCACAGCGGTGCCTCTCCCAGACTCAGCTTTGCTGTTTTCAAAGCTGCTGCTCTTCCACTTCATGGTCAAATCCCTCCATCAAACCTACAAGCAGAGGCTGCAAACCCAACAGAATTTGTCATCAGTGCAGATTAACCATATCCAGGCTGTAAATCCCTGAATCCATGGGGCAGTAGCAGCAAAGCCAGGCTTAAAACTGTCTTCTTCTTAAAACCACACATTTTAGGCTGCTTTGCAGCTTCTGGAAATATTCAGATTTTGAAAATACACATCCCAACACTTGGAAAATGTAGGAAAAAATCATTCAGTCATTTTGGAAGGGGAAAAAGCTCAAGACAAACCCCTCATTGTTGTCCAGACTAAGGAGAACCACCACAACTCTCTTGGACTCGGCGTTTGAGTCACATTGGTCAAGGAGAAGAGGAAAGGTTCCTGCCGAGGGTCTTGGTGAAAACCTTGGGGAAGGGCTCTGGGAATACTTCATGGGGTTTGAAAACCAGCACTTTACTTATGCAGGGCTTACCCAGCAGTTGTGCTTCTCAACATCTTCCTCTCAGCCTCTGAAAGACGAGATGTGCTGTGGATTCATGTATAATGTAGCAGTTTGCAGAATATGTTCTCCCCTGCTTTCCTTTGCTTCTTAAAAGCCCCCAAATCACTATTTTCTGGCAGCTTTTTGGCTTTGGCTGAATTTTATTTTTTTTTTTAAATTTTGCTGCGTTTCTGGCTGAAAATTTTTTGGCCACACGTTGCTAAAAACTTGCATTTTCAGCTGAAAATTCCTGGTTTGGGGCTGTTGGGTTTTATTTGTGAGTTTGGTATTTGGGGGTTTTTTTGGATGACAAAGAGAAAATATTGTGAGAGAGAGTAATTTGAGAGTAATTTGAAGACAGAATTCATTCCCCATGAACAGGTTTAATTTTTAACCCCACTAAAGCTTGAAACCAATTTTGATGGAGATTCTCCAAACTATTACTGTTATCAACCTGAGGCTGATGAGGCAGCAGCACTCCTCTGTGCTGTTTATATTAACATATGAATTACTTAGATCCATGAAAAACTGGAGAGCTCTGCATTATTCATGTGTTGGAGAAGGCAACAAAAAAATTGATCCGTGGTTATAATAAACTTTATGGTCCAAATATTTGCATTGGGGTGCTGTAGTTTGCACAAGAGAAGGAATTAATTATGTTGGGCCAACACCCATTTGTTTTTTTCCTGGCCAGGTGAGGGTTCCAAGCTCCAAGGATTTTGTTCTAGATGTGGAAAATGCCCCTGAACTGGGTAAAAATGCAGCAAGGGGAATTTCCAGAAGGACTGAATAGTGTTGCAGTGGTTTCTAGTTTGTCTTTTAACTGGAAAGGGTTTAAACCCAGTGGTTGGGTTCAATTCTTCATATAAACCCAACAGTTGGGTTCAATCCTTTATTTAAACCCTGTGGTTGGGTTCAATACAACAATTGAGTTCAACCCTTCGTATAAACCCAACCCTTGGGTTCAGCCCTTCATTTAAGCCCAGTGGTTGTGTTCAACCCAAAGATTGGGTTCAGCCTTTCATATAAACCAAACAATTGGATTCAACTCTTCATTTAAGCCCAATGTTGCATTCAGCTCTTCATACAAACCAAACAGCTGGGTTCAATCCTTAATTTAAACCAATGGTTGGGTCCAATCCTTAACTTGAACCCAGTGGTTGAGTTCAGTGCAACGTTTGGGTTCATCCCTTCATCAAAACCCAACACTTGGGCTCAGCCCTTCATTTAGGCCCAACAGTTGGGCTTTATATAAGTCAAACAGGTGGGTTCAACCCAAGAGTTGGGCTCAACCCTTCATTTAAACCCAACAATTGGGTTCAACCCTCTAAATAAACCAAACAGTTGGGGTCAACCCCTTATTTACACTCAACAGTTGGATTTAACCCTTTGTTGAGTAAAGGGTTGAACCCAACACAGGAAACCCTGCATTGTGTGGAGGATTTAGTTCTCAAATGCTTCTGCATGGGGAGAGACCCCAGTGTGTCCCTTGTCATTAACAATTTTTTACTTCTCTGTTTTGGTTTCTTCCATCCCAAGGTGGGCCTTAATGTTCTGATTCAGAGAGCAAACAAGTTTACCCCAGCCACTCGTCTCTTGATCCAGAGGTTTGTGCCATTCCCTGCTGTTGGTAAGAAATAACACCTTTTCTTTATGTTCAAAATGTTGGCTGTAAACCTGCTGGTGGCCAAAAGCCACTGGGGTGGACACCTAATTCCTGCCTTCCTGCTCATGTCCCCTCAGTGGTGGGTCCTTGAGTTGGTGCAGAAAGTGAGGGGATGGTGCAAAGCAGCATTTTGGCAGAAAAATGATACAAAGCTGCTGGTGGAGGCAGCTCAGGAGGCTTTTCAGCTGCACTTTCCATTCTCAAGCAGCTTCAAAAATGATCAGTGTTGACTGGTCCTCGTTCATATTTGAGAGCATTTAATTTGCAAGATCTGCTTTGAATCATGTCAAATCAAATCTTCAACTAAGCAGTGGCATTATGGTTATTTTACAATAAAATGCAATTAAATGGTTCTATTCTGAAGACTCAGATTTCTAAGAGCCATTGATTAAAACCAGACAGAAGTGTGTGAATTAAGGCTCTTTTATCAGCATTTTATTGTCTGTCTGCTGAGTGAGGGAAGGGACAGACTGGACTCAGCCTTTGCTGGAGCCTGTGACTACAACCTTGAGCAGATGATGAGTTATTTTAACCATGAAAATATCACCAGTGTCTTTAGGTAAATTTTTGTATGAGCTTGTTTATTTTTAAAGATGGTCCAAAAATTGCCCAAGTTTGGAGGAAATCAATCAATAAAAAAGTTTTTATCCTTATTCCAGATTCCTTTTCAGCCACTTAATATAAAACTTTCCTTTAAGCTTTTCCTTTGGTTGTGCAAGGGTCACACCTTGGAAACTTTGCTTGAGGATGTTCAGCCTCTTTAACTTGCTCTCAGTTATTCTGGTCTTTCTACTCCTTTTTTTAACAGGGAACTGGTGTTTCTGATCCTCCAACCATCAATTCCTGCATTACTGGATTTCCCCCCCCCCATTTTCTGCCAAAAAACCAGCTGCTTTCCCTGTCTGCAGAGCAGGAGGTGACAGGAATTGTGGTCTGGGGTGGAGAGGGTCACATACAATCTCATTCCTGAGCATTTTGCTTGTCCATAGAGGATCTGTAGCCATTATTATTGTTGTCCTGGATCATTCCTGGAATATATTTTAGAGGGTTTCAGTTTTCCTTAGGTTTTTAAAACCAGAAGGGCACTTTATGTGAGTTCAAGCCCTGTGAGGCAGCTCCAAGCTGGGGTTTGACAAAGACACTCACAGGGAATCTTTGCCACAGGGTTGATCTATTTTCACACCAAGGTGTGACGTTTGTGTTGGCATTGATTGAGGACCCATAATTAATTTGTTTAGCCTGTAATTAATTCTCCAGCTCTTATTTTATTTGTGTACCGTCGTGCTTCGTTCTGTGCCAGGACATCAGGAATCCTCCCACTAATTGCTGTTTTGTGGTTTGGAAAAGCTGCAAGTTAGTGGTTTGCAGACCTGGACAAACTGTTTAATTAAGTTATGTCTTCCAATTACTTTTGAACCACCAGCCCCCAGAAAAAAAAGGCAGAATTTCTCTTTTCCTACATGAAAACACAGCTCTTGCTCCCAAAAAAAAAACATGTGGATGTGGCACTCAGGGACATGGTGGACCAGCAGCCTTGGGTTAATGGTTGGACTTGGTGACCTTAGAGGTCTTTTCCAATCTGAGTGATTCCAGGATTCTACAAAACCACTCCCACTAAACAGTTTTCCCTCATCCCTTCCCTGCCTCCATCTCTGACACATCTCCAGCTGTGCTGGTGGATAGCAGCTGGAAAAGTGAAGGGATACCCCAAAGCTTTATGGTGTCTCATCCCAAATTATCATGGGACATGGAGACTTGGGGAAGGGCAGCTACTGCTCGGGTGGAAGGCAACCAGATTCCCAGCAGAGAGGTTCATAAAGGCTCCAAAAAGCTTTGGGAAGCTGGGATAGGTGCTGGAAAAGCCAATCTGGGGGGTTTGCTGCTCTCAGAGATGCTTTGCATGGAGTGTGTGTCTTCTCTGGGTCATGGGACAGTTGTCTTTGTGGGACAAACTCACCCACACCTGCAGAAGTTCTGCCTGTAGGATGCAAAGTGGTGCCAGCAGGTCAGGCCACACCCTCACCCTCCTTCAAAGTTAGTTTGTAGGAGCTGGAAATCACATGTTTTTCCAAAAAAACCTCCCCAGTCCCAGGGGATGGATCCAGGAAACCAATCAAGGGGGAGCAGCTCATGGAGATGGCCAAGGCTCTGCCAGTGGCTGCCGTGGTGTCAAAGGGGTTTGAGCATCATCTGGTGAAGGTGTTCTCCATGAAAAGAACAGGAAAAGGGAAGGAATGCCTTGGTGATGTGTTCTGGAGAGCTGGGATTGCCAAATTTGAGCAAGGAAGGGCTTGACCCTTCCTCAGGGATGAGGTGGAGGAGGATGTCAATGCCCAGGGTTATTGCAAGGAACCCAATTTCCCCCCTTCTCCCCAAGAACTGGGTGGGAACAGCTGTCACCAAGGTAAGGGGTGTCACTGGTGGCTTTGGCTGAATTTTAGGAGATGTTCTGGGCTGAAAAAACCCACAGAAAATCCCAAAAGTTGCATCCCCAACTTGATCTGAAATAAGTTAAAGCTGATGGAAAGATCCTCTTTGGAGGGAGGGGAGAAGAATGAAGGATTTCTTCTCCCTGGGTTTTTGTGTGTGTGTGTGGTTAAGATTGTTGCATGTGTCAAGAAGAAAATATCCTATAAAAGTGGGGTGGTGGGGTTTTTTTGTGTCTGAACCCAGTTTCCAATATGTCACAGAGTGTTTTCACAGCAGTACTTTCCAGGCTTTATTGTCACAATTCCTTCCCAAATTCTGAAAATCAATTTGTCTACACATATATTTATTTATTTCTCATCCCCCCATGTATTTGAGACATCCATAAAATCCAAGTTTAGCCATAATTAGCAGCATTTTCTGCTTTCTTAGAAAAGCAGAATGAGAGCAGTTAAGTGAGTTGTTTGTTTCAGACAAACAGACCTGAATCAGGTTTTGAATGTGGAACCAGGTCAATGAATCCAGAGACCTGGAGAAGCATTTTGGGAGCTTCAGGTCTGGACCCCCCCCCATCACAAATCCCCCCAGGAACCTTGTGCTGGTACATCCTTGGCCAGAGCATCTCTGCTGACGTGTTCTAATCTGTTCAGTCTTGATTGACAAGTAGAAGAACGGGGCATGTGAGTGTTAAAAAAGCAAAAAAAAAAAAAAAGGGCTAAACTTTCTTTAAATGAAATGCCTGTTTGCTTTTTGCTCTCGGATGAAGGAGCTGAAGGGTTGGTAACACAGATATTTTGATAGATGGGAAGAGTGGTCCAGTAGTTGGAATATTAAAGAGAGAGACAGAGTGTGCGTGTGTGTATGTTCCTCTCCTCCTCGAGTGTAAGGAGCATTTGTCACCACAAATCATCCCTGATTGCAGAGAGCTGTGTTCATATAGGGCTCACCCACCCACCACCCTCAAAAAATTAGACATTTGTTATATGACATGAGTTGAGATTAATTAGCGAATATTAACCCATCAAGCAGCACAGAAACACATTTTTGGAAAGCGGTGGTAACTTGCAGCAACAGTGGGTTTGGATTAGTTCTGGTTGCAAAGTTTGAGATGAAGGG
>VXBA01004621.1:46755-74260 GCA_013399895.1 Serilophus lunatus | reverse complement strand
GGGGGGGGGGGGGGGCTGGAAAATGCCAGTTTATCAAGACTTAAAGTTTTGTTGGAATTAGCAGCTTTTCTGGGGAAGAATTTAAGGAGTGTCTGAGCCCCGGAGAGGGGCTGCACCTGGAAGGGTGTTTCTCAGCTCCAACTCTCAATACATTATTTGAGGAGCAGAATTTGGGGTCATCTCAAGGCTACAAAAGCCATGGGGTGGGCAAGGAGAGGGGGTCAGCAAGGGTCCTGCTCTGCTCCCACCTCTGCCATGAACCTGGGAGTTGTCAAGTGCTGCTGGTTCATGTCATTGTTCAGAAAAATATTGTTAAAGCAAAGAAACGGGTCTGTAACTCCAGAAATGGCTCCACAGAGCCATTTTCTCCTTAAAATGTGTGAAATCAGAGAATGGTTTGAGTTGGGAGGGACCTTAAAAGACCATCTAGTTCCAATCCCCTGTCACGGGAGGGAGCAACTCCCACTAGACCTTCCACTACTCCTCCTGATTATTTGTCCTTCTTTTTCCAGGGAAGGTATGGCTGCCCCTGGATCCCTGGAAGTGTCCAAGGGCAGGTTGGAGCCACCTGGGACAGTAGGAGGTGTCCCTGCTCATGGCAGGGAGGTTGGACTAGGTGGCCTTGAAAGGTCTCTTCCAACTCCATCTATTCCATTATGAAAATCCATTCTTTAGGAAGAGTTTCTTTGCTGGCTTGGGAAGGGCAGCTATGACCTGCTCTGGGATGTCCCATTGGAAGAGGCAGCTGTCAAGCAGCAGTTCCTGGATGGCCAAGCCCAGTTGGCTGCCCATGGCAAGGACCTGTTTTAATTTAGGAGATGATAGAAGTCTCTGGTGAAGGATCTGTGGAGGGTGGGAGTGTGTGCCAACACCAACATGTGGAATTGCTGGTATTTCCTTGGATCAACACATTTCTGATCGTGGCAGCAGGTCATTTTGCAAGTAAAGAAAGTGATCTTGATTATTGTTCTCTTCAGAATCCCATCTTTTCTTGGGATAAGAGCAACTTGCAGAAGCTCCTCGGCAGATTGATGGATGGGAAGCTGAAAGCAAACAGAAGCTGCCATTGGGTTTTGACCAGGACTAATCATCGTGCTTTTCTCATCCTCAGCCAGTGCCAATATCTGCAACGTTGTCCTGATGAGGCACACGGAGCTGGAAGAAGGAATCGATGTTTTGGACAACAACGGGAACATCGTTGGGTCTTCCAGAATTGCTGCAAAACACGTACGTACCTGGGATGTTCTGGGTGAGCTGGATTTTGGGCTCCACAAACCCCACAGATCTAAGAATCCATGGCTGGAAAGAGCTGGAAATAGAAGAGCTTTGCCCATCACTTGAGTCGGTCTGGTGGACACAGGCTCGTGTCACTCAGGCAAATTTGGGACTGACCTTGATGGTCTGGAAGGGCACAGGTTGCCATTGGGAAGATCTTGTACTACCCTGAGGCTTTCACAGGAATTCTTTGTGGGAACTTGTAAGCAGTTCGTGTTGAAAACAAAGCAAAGACAACTTACACCTTTTTCTAAGTGAGGAACAACTTCGTTTCCGAGCTGAGCAGCTTTTTAACCCTTCCCACATCCAAACTGCATGAAAAACCTGCCAACCAAAGCTTTGGGAGGGCAGCCAGATGTTTTTACCCTGGTCCTGCCACCTGGGTTTTTTTCCCTGTAATCCACTCTCTGCCATCTGCCTGACTTTTTTGCCTTTTCATCCCTTCATGCACAGTTCTGTCTCCTGAGCACCATCTGATTGTTTCCGAGTGGGTTTTAATCTGAAATGTAAAGCATGTACCGAAGCACACGCCCAGGCAGAGGAGTTAATAATATAATGCTTGGCATTTCTCTCCCTCCTTCTGTCCAAGGCTCTTAAGGCACTTCATAGACAGCAATTAATGTACAGATTTCCAGTCCTCGGCAAGAAATGGGAGATCTCTAATATCTCTCCATATTGTTGTTTAACTGGGAGATTAAAACAATCTGTTGAAGGGCTCAGAGATACTTGTTTGAGCCAGTTTTCCTCACTTCTATTAACTGGCTTCAGGACCCAACTTCCCCTCTCCATCCTGATGGTTGAGGGGAAGACAGACAACAGAGAAAGTAAATAATAAAAGTGAAGGTGCTGTCGGGGTGATGTAGGTGGAGTTTAAACATTAAATTTGGGAGTTCTGAGAACTTCTCCTCAGCTGCCATTTGATCCTAGAGCTCCTTCCTGAATGCCTTAGTGCTGGGTTTTATCACATGAAATTTGGCAGATCCTTAGTGGCAGTTTGTTGTGATCCAAGGGTCCTGAGAACCCTGTGACACGGAATCATGGAATGGTTTGGGTCGGAAGGGACCTGAAAAATCATCCAGTTCCAACCCTTGCCCTGGGCAGGGACACCTCCCACTGTCCCAGGGGGCTCCAACCTGCCCTTGGACACTTCCAGGGATCCAGGGGCAGCCACAGCTTTTCTGGGAATTCCAGACCAGCCCCTCCCCACCCTCCTAGCCAGGAATTCCTTCCCAATATCCCATCCATCTCTGCCTTCTGGCAGTGGGAAGCCATTCCCTGTGTCCTGTCCCCCCAGCCCTTGTCCCCAGTCCCTCTCCAGCTCTCCTGGAGCCCCTTCAGGCTCTGGAAGGTCTCAGCCTGTCTTCCTTCCTCCAGGCAGCACCAACATGTTTGTGTAGGAATGTAATGGGATGTTTGAGCACTTTTAGTCACATAAAGTGAAAACAGGGAAGCTCTTGGGTGTCTCTATTCTGCTGGAATTTGTGACCAAGCGTGGAGAGCAAACACGTTGTGTACAAACAGCTGATGGCAAAGTTGAAAGTGTGTGTTGATACTTCCATTCACATAAACAACACAAGAAAGAGCAGCCAAGCCATTTCTAAGCCCAGGAGGTACATCCTGGGGTTAGTTTTTAATGTCTGGGGTCTGTTTGTTTGTTTTTCCTTTGCAGGCTCTGCTAGAAACAGCCCTGACCAGAGTGGTCCTGCCGATGCCTATACTGGTTCTACCTCCAATTATCATGTCCGTACTGGAAAAGTAAGTGTTGGGTGTGAAGGGGGGGATTTTCAAGGGGGAGGGATGAAAGGTCCTCAGTAGGTGTCATTCATTGATATTTTATAGAATCAGAATCATTGGGAATGGAAAAGCCCTGTGAGATGATCCAATCCAACCCTTCCCCCAGCACTGCCAAGGCCACCACTAATCCCTGTCCCCAAGTGCCACATCCACAGGGATTGGAAATCCCTTCAGGGATGGGGATCCAACACTGCCCTGCCAGGGCCTGAAAACACTTTTAGTGTCCCCAATATCCAATTTAACCCTGCCCTGGCCCAGCCTGAGGCCGTTCCCTCTCCTCCTGGCCCTTGTTCCCTGGGAGCAGAGCCCGACCCCCCCAGCTCCCCCCTCCTGGCAGGGATTGCAGAGAGCCAGAAGGTCTCCCTTCAAATGTGGTCCACCATACACTTTTTTTTTTACTTATTAAAAATTTCATGTTCCATCATTTTGGACCATTTTTGAGGCTGTTGAAGTGTTACATTGATGTGACTACTTTAAACCATCTCCCTGATACCCCTCCTTTTCTGGAGGGTCAGTGTGAGGCAAAACTCTGAATTGTGTGGAAAACTGTCCATGAGTTTTCAGTCCTTGCATAGCAAACATGAGAGCTGCCACGTGGGGTCACACTGAAGGTCTTGGCTGGTGTTCAGCCAGAGATGTGGAATGTAGAGCCCACCCTGTCCCTGAGAGGAGCATCCAAATATTCCTGGAGCTCTGGCAGCCTTGGGCAGTGCCCATTCCCTGGGGAGCCTGGGCAGTGCCCACCCACCCTCTAGGGGAAGAGCCTTTCCCTGAGATCCCCCCTGACCCTGCCCTGACACAGCTCCAGCCCTTCCCTGGGTCCTGTCCCTGTCACAGGGAGCTGAGATTGGAGCTGCCCCTCGGGAGAAGCTGCAGGTCCCGGTGAGTCTCCAGCTCCTCAGTCTCCAGCTGAACAACCCAAGTGCCCTCAGCTGCTTGTCAAAGAATAAATGCTTCCCATATTCTGCAGAAATGTGCTTTCCATCACTCCATTCTCTCTCCTGGCAGATGTATCTGTGGAGCAGCAGTGACTGGAGAGTGGGAAGGAGAGGCCAGGGTTAATATTGTACAGAATCGTGGAATGGTTTGGGTTGGAAAGGACCTTAAAGACCATCTCGTCCCACCCCCTGCCATGGCCAGGGGGCACCTCCCACTGTCCCACATTGCTCAATTGTCCCATAGAAGACTTTTTAACAGCTAAAATAACCCAAATTTCCCTGTCCACTGGCTTTTTCCCCACCTTGCTTTCCAACACCTCCCCTTTTTCTTCATCCCAGGGATGCTGTGAGCCTGTTTGGAGCCCTTGGGTTCTTATGGCTCCTGGGGACACCCATCAGCTGCTGCTTAGGCGTGAATGACCCCTGGGGTGGGTGGGGATCCCCTTCCCAGCCCCTGGAGACTGATTAGTCCACTGGAAGATGGGGATGCTAAAGGACCTGCTGGCTTTGTCCCCACTGGAGGTGCTCCTTAAACAAATCTGTCGGTAATGGCTCCACTGAGACAGTAAATAGCAATTAGCACAATTAGGGGCTGACCCACAACTTTGGTGAGCTCTGTTGGCCTTTGTAGAAACACCCTCGGGCCGTTTTCTCTCCTAAAAGGAAGGGTCAAGCGGCTTCTGGAAATTTGGAGGCTGATTTTTTTCTTTTTCCATCTCAATTTAAAAATATAGGCTGGTAGCTCTCGAGCACCCAGAGGTTCTCACCAGTATCAGTTCTTGCCATGGCATGGGGGAGAGGGGAGAAACAGGACAGCAAACCCTGTTTAAAGAAGTGTAAATTAAGTTTTTTCAGCCCTTTTTGCCCAAAATACACTGTTCTCCTCTGTTTTTCAAAGGACTGTGGTGGTTCTCTGTGGCAGGGCAACACTTTCAGAACTGGGAGGCTTTTTTGGGGGCACACAAGGACGAGGGGTAGATTCCAGCAAAACATTTGATCTTCACTTCTTCTTCTCCTTGACAAAATGTCTGGAGCCTCTTTCCTGCTCCAAGACACTTTGTGCCCCCCAGAGTCCCCCAGGCCATGATTTACCTGCAGGATCTGCTGGGAAGGTGCTTGGGAATGACCCTCCCTTCCTCTGGAATAGGTTACTCTGGAGAAGGTTACTCAGGGCTTACTCAAAGTCATGTTTTAGAACTGAGGTTTCCATCTAATCATCCTAAAAAGGATCTGTACAGAGGATAAACTATTTCACTGCTTCAGGGGATCCTTGCTATTCTGGTTATCAAGAGACAAAAGCCTTTATATGCAAAAATATTGTAGAAAACTGGTCCCTAAATTATTCAATTTTTGTCTCCAACATAAATAACACTAACATTTGATTGGCACTCAGGGATAAAATAAAACTGATAGTAAAATTTGCTTTTCACTCAGGAGCAAAGCAAAACTAATAATGACATTTCTTTGTATCATAAATTCTTGTATTGATGCAAGTTTTACTAAATGCTCTGTGTGAGCCTTATCAAACCTGGCTTTATCTGTGGACACACAGGAGATTTTTCCTCCAGAAATTATAATTTTGACTAACAGAAAGGTTTAATTCAGATTTGTGAGAGAATATTTTCCTTCCCAACAAAACTCCATAGATACAAAAATATCTGGGCATGGCTTTCGCCTGTCTAAATTCTTCCTAGGGCTTTGTGCCTCCTGTTTCACTTTCCATCAAATATCTTTGGATTCCTGGAAGCTTGTGAGTGAGAAAAGCAGGGATAGGGAGTGGGGTGTGGTTTGGCCACGCTGGTAGAGGTGGTGATGTGCCTGGAAGACATGGAAGCACCCTTGGGATGTGGAGAACATCCCATACCTGAGATTCCCAGTCCAGGTGTTGTCTCAGATCTTTTGAAGTGGTTCTTTCAAAAAGTGGTGAAACCTCGCTTTGGGAACAAAAAAAACAGAGCATTTATGGAAAAGTTTAACTTTTTGAGTTGGGTAGGATTTGAGTTGGACCAGGGCGTTTTCCATGGGAATGACATCCAGGCCTGCATTATCCATGTATTTATAGAAACCTTACAGTGTCTATAAATGAGAAATGAGTGTGATGGCTCATTATTTGGAGGCTGGAGAGCTAGAATCAGGAGTCACAATCTGGATCCTCCAAACCATTTGCATTTGGGATTGTGTGTGGAAGGAAAGGAGCGACTCTTCTGCCTTCTCTTGAAGCTCAGGTGGACATGGGGGACTTGAGTGGGAGTCTCACCCCTCCAGAAACAATCCCTGTTCTCTCAACAGCAGTTTTCAGATTCCTGGAAAACTCACTCCCTCGTTTTATTCAAAAAGTTTATTTTAAGTGGCCAGTTCCTGGTCGTCGTCTTTCCACTTGGATCCAGGTCTTTCCTCTCTCTCAGCCATCTCTCCATCTGCATGTTTTAACTCCCCCAGCTGCCTCTCTCGTCTCTTGTGCCATTTTTTTCAGCTCTCTTGGCTCCTCTCTTCTCTTTGCCTGCTGTGTATTTTAACTCCCAGGGCCGCCTTCTCTGCTCTCCAAGTAATTCCATGTTACCTCCCACTGCTGAGCTCCACGGCGCTCCATTCTTTCCCCATGTTTCATGCATTTCCTGCTGCTTGGACGCTCTGTGGAAGCAGTTAACATATAGAAGCAATGTTTATTTTGAGCCTGCATATGCCATGCAGGGAACACGGTGTCAGTTATTTTGTGCAGATGTATCTTCATTGAAGTTTTATAAATAATATCCGTGTTGGCAACTTTAATACGGGAAGAAAGTGGTTTTCCGTCGCTCACGAGATGAAGGCGACTCGTCTTTGGGATGGGGCTGACTTGGGAGCTGACAGTGGGAATTCATCAGTGCCTCCATGGCACGGGGATGTGGGGACAACTGCATGAAGTTGGGACTTCTCATCCCTACTTCCCTTTTGTTCAGAAGCTTCTGCAAATCCTTTTGTCTGGTTTTTGACGATGAAATTTGGGAAATGGAGCTGTTTTCTCCCAGCCATCATCCAAGACTTCTCCAGCAGTCTTTGTCCAGCTTCCTGTTCCTTCCAGGCTTAAAGCCCATCGTGCAGCTGGTCCATGTATAGGCAATCCAGGTCCGTGTAAGTGCAGCCTCAGGTTCCCCTCTAGGCTGAGCTCTGTGGTGGGGGAGCCCAAATTTTTGGCTCATGTGGTCTGGACAGGTGGTGGAGAAACTCAATCCACCATCAACATCTGCTGTGGACACTTTAAGTGATCTTTGAATGGAGATTGAAGATCATGAGCTCTTCTTACCTCCTTATCTTAATTCTCTTCTCTGCCTCACAAAGGGTCCAAAGCCCAGCAGAAAGTCTGAGGATGGGCTCCAAGAGCTCAGGTATGTCAGGGAAAACTGGAGGAGGCCCTGGAATTGACTGTGCAGCATTTGTGGAGGAGAGAGAAAGCTGGAACTGTTGGCAAGAGCTGAGAGACAAATGGGGAGCAGAACAGTTGTGTCCATAAAAGAGGAGCTTTTCTTCCCTTTCTTCATCTCCAAACATCTTGATCTTGTGGCAGAGTTGCCACAGCATCCTCATACAGCAGCTGCCAGGGTTGTTTTCTTGTAAAACTCATAAAATTAGGACATTCCCAGGCTGCATCAACATTGCAGAGCTTCTCTGGCTTAGCTAAGTCAGCCTACTAATGAAAAATGTGTTTTCTTAGAGGACAACCAGTGCTCAGCCCATGGATTTGTGGTGCTGGAAGGGCATTTTCTTCAGCTTAATCCATGGTTTTCCCTGCAGGAATATGCATGAGGTAGGAGACTCTCCTGGGTCTCATGTTCATGGCCTTTCCCTGGAGATATTCTCCTTTTAACAGTGTGTGCAGGATGTTGCCCCCAGGTGCTTTTCCTCCAAAGTCTCTCCGTCCAGCTAAACCCTCACTGAAGTTTGTTTCAACTCAACAGCTGCCAGCAGTGACACCTTAAACTGCTGTGGCTGTTTCCAGAGTAAACATTGAAACTGCTCCTCTAATTATGTCAATCAAACTCAAAAATCTCCCAACCTCGCTCGTTTTGCATCTGCTGAGTCCTCTGGAGGGGGCACTGGGGCTGGAGCCAGGAGCTGCTCCATGGTGAGGGCAGAGGTCTGGCTGGGTGGGGCAGCAGAGCTGCTGGTCACTGGGAGAGCTCAGATTTCCCAGAATGACCCCAAATCCCTGAATGTGCTGAGCTGGAAGGGACCCACAGGGATCATGGAGTCCAACCCTCAGCCCTGCACAGGGTTACCCCATGGGCCTGAGAGGGTCATCCAAATGTTCCTGGAGCTCTGGCAGCTTTGGGAAGTGACCACTGTCCTGAGGAGCCTGGGCAGTGCCCAACCAACCTCTGGGGGGAAGAACCTTTTCCTGAGATCCAACCTGACACGACTCCAGGCCATTCCCTGGGCTCCTGTCAATGTGGGTGAGGAAAGGTCAGGAACACGCTCTGCAGAGACCTGATGGGCTCTGGGAGCATCTCAGCACGACTGGGGCGGGGTGGTTTGAGGCAGGACAACGACCCCAAACGTTGTTGGCACGTCTGAGGGGTGTTTGGAACCCTGGGCTCTGAGGAATCTGGGATACCTCAGGATACCCCGAGCTCCAGCCTCCAGCTCTTTCCGTACCCCGCGGCATCCCCGGCGTCTTGCAATGTCTGCATTAGCTTTGAACCTGTTTATACCAAACACTCCCGAAACCCCACAGAATCTGTCAGCTGGGAGACTTGGGATGACTCCTGTCATATTTAGTTTAGCATCTGACACCTCCTTCTAGACAAATACAGCTCTGGTTCACTGAACCCGATAACTCCTTTTTAGTACAGCGCCTGACTTCCATATGGAATAAATTACAGTACCTCCTGAAAAACGCCAGAGGCAGCTGCCAAATTATGCAAAATTTAAACCACTAATGAACAATGTGATGAAAGTTGAATGAAGGTGTATTTACAAGATCTACAACACACTGTCTCTGTGGAGCAGATGTACTGTCTGTACAAGTATGTGAGTGTGTGTGTCTGTACCTACGGACACGCGGGCTCATGAATATTCCAACGTTATCCGTGAGGTCTCGCTGCTTTAGGTGGATCCGTTAGCACCAAGCCAGAAGATTCCCAGCCTGTTCCTGCCTTTTTAATGTCTTCTAGGCAAAATTTGTAAAGGCAGATTGCAGAAGGAAAAGGCATTAGAGGGCTTGAAGCGGGTAATGGAGTGAATCTTTGAGAAATAAAGAGAGAGGAAGAGGGAAGCATCACAAAAATTCCTGTTTTTTGCCATTCAAAGGTTGATGTGTAAACATGGATCGCTTGTTTATGAGGGAGACAGATCATTAGTACCAAAAAATTGGCTTCTATTGGGAACAATAAAACATACATATTAAAGGAGGCTTAAAAGAGGCTGGAGAGGCTCTTTGGAGAAAGGTCTGGAGTGACAGGACACAGGGAACGGCTTCCCAGTGCCAGAGGGCAGGGAGAGATGGGATAGTGGGAAGGGATTCCTGGCTGGGGGGGTGATAAGGCCCTGGCACACGTTGGGCAGAGGAGCTGGAAGTGTTCCAGGCCAGGTTGGACAGGGCTTGGAGCAACCTGGGATAGTGGAAGGTATCCCTGCCCATGGCAGGGGTGGCATGAGGTGGTCTTTGAGGTCCATTTAACCCAAACCATTCCTTGATTCTGTTGTTTTCCTGCAGCTTTCCAGCTCAAGACCTTCTCTTGGTGGAAACTTTTCAATCCCTTGCTGACTGATCAGAGCACCAAGGTTTAGTTCACCAGAGCCTGGCTGGTCCTGTCCTGTCTATGTGGGGACAGTCTCCAAACCCACCATTCTGATGTGAAAACAGCTTCAGTATTTCTGCAGAATTTCTGGAAGGGGAAAAGGATATTTGCTCTTGTGAATAGATCAGGCTGCTTCTGCTTCTGCTTTTTGAATATCTCTGGAGATGTCCAATAATCCAATTTTTAATATCTCTGGAGATACTCAAAAGCCATCTGGACACAATCCTGAGTGACGTGCTCCAGAGGATCCTGCTTGAGGTTGGACAGGATGACTCCAGTGGTCCCTTCCAACCTTACTCATCCTGGGATTCTTTAGGCTTCAGAAGATGCCAAAGCTGGGCTGTCAAGGAGATCTGAAAGTCCAGATCTCCACTTCCCTGATCCAACCTCTTGGCAGAGCTCACAGGGCAGAGCTATAAACTGGTTCCCCCTTCAACGAATAGGTGTTAATTTTATTTATTTCTAATCTGTGCTAATCCTCTGCAATTAAACCCTTTGGAACCATCCAATCATTCCCTTCTGATGGGGAGTTAATGGGTGAAAAGAGGGGTTTGGATTGCAGTTGACAACTAACAAAATGCAATATTTAACTCCATATCCTTCTGAGATCTGTGTCAGGAGCAGAGATCTCAGGGACAGAAGAAAAGTGGACCTTTTGACTAATTATGAGTCATTTATTCTGAACCACACAAATTGTAGAATCTGAATCCCAATTAAGACATTACACTACATGTGTTAATTAGTCTGCTCTCCTTTTTGCATCAAGCCATAACTCTTCTTAATTAGGAGGTTGGCCTTTGTAATTTGAACTGGCCTGAGTTTGAAGCACCCCTGGGAGTCACACCTGGGGGCTGGACCAGGGATCATTTTAAATTGGTTGAGTTTTTCCTTGGGTGATTATAAGGTCCCCAGCAGGGCAGTAATTACAGAGGGTGCAGCTTCCAAATTAAGATGCCAGGGGTGGTACAAGCAGCGATGTGTTGGTTCTAAACTGTACTCCAGGGAGGCTTTGAAGGATGCTGGTCCTATGACTGTCTCAGCCAGGGCTCTCATGGATCACAACAGCCTGAGCAGGAGAATAAATCACTTCCAGGAGCTGCCCCTCTGCATCCCAGGGATAATCACAGCTTGTCAATGGCAATTCTTACACCTTGTATTTATTAAAGAGCGTGGAGCAAGGTAACCTGCTTTCCTGACTCAGACAAAATCCTTGTGGGCTTCTATGGGAGAATTTCAGCTTAGATTGTGCTCTGTGCAACACAAAGTAGTTCAATATTGGAGAACAGAAGCTTGGCTTTCACAGCACAAATTGATAGGATCAACTCTGTCTCGATAGCTTATTAGTGAGGAGCTGAGATATTGGAGGAGTTAAAGCTCTGGAACGTGTTTTCCCTCCCCACTTCCCCCAAACCCTCTCGAGATGGGAGACAGTTTTCAACAAGCAGCGCTAGCAAAGGGTGAGGAGTCTGAGTGTTCAGACACACAGACAACGTAGAGCAGGGTAACGGGTTCCCACACATCAGCTGCTCCCTCAGAATCCATCAGGTGCGTGTTTGGAGCCGGCACCCAACGTGGAGCAGCCGGGGCTTGAGGTAATCTGGGATCCTGCACGAGATGTGGCTGCAAAACCTGGGCTGCCCGTGCCAGAAGTGTGTGCCCTGAGGTGGGGAAAGGGTTGCTTGGCACCTTGTGCATGGTGCACATTGGATTGGGAATGCTTGGAAAGCCCCAGTGATGGGAAGCACAGGGATGTTTCGAGCTTGTTGTAATCTGGTTGTACCTTCCTGGACCAAAGAGAGCTCCTGTGGTGTTGCCCTGGCAGGCAGGAATTAACAAGGAGATCATAGAATCAGGGAATATCCTAAGTTGGAAGGGACCCACAAGGACCAAAGTCCAACTCCTGGCCCTGCACAGACACCCCAACAATCTCCCCCTGTCCCAGAGGATCATCCCACCCCTCCTGGAGCTCTGGCAGCCTTGGGCAGTGCCCATTCCCTGGGGAGCCTGGGCAGTGCCCACCCACCCTCTGGGGGAATAGCCTTTCCCTGAGATCCCCCCTGACCCTGCCCTGGCACAGCTCCAGCCCTTCCCTCGGGTCTTAAATGACCCAGAAGCAAATCTACTCACTCTTCATTGCCCATATACACTGAATTGTCGAACAAAACTCACTGCCCACGTCCAGAATAAACCCCTCAAGAAATACATTTTTCCCCTTAACATTCATAAACTGCCTGAGGTCCTGCATCCTGGAATGTACTTAACATGCCACCTTCTACCAGCTAAACTTTGTCCCAGATTGTGGGTATTAGTGGCATCAGAAGGATCACTTATAGGTCATTATGACAGCCTGACCTTGCAGGTATCTTCAAGTGTTTGCTGTTAACAAGTCTTGAACTCATAGATGTCCCCCAGGAACAGCAAGTGTTAAAACATCCTTATCACCCAGGCTGCAGGTGGTTGATTTTTAACAAATTAAGGTATTGTCAAGTTTACCAGTTTATTACCCATTAACGAAGCTGTGTGCCTTTTTCAGCTGGTAGGACTGACCTGAGTTCCTTCTGCTCACTCCACATCATCTCCAAAGCCTTAAGGGAGGTGACACCTGTGTGTGGCCTCCACTCCAGTGTGAGATGGTTTAAACTGGGGAAAGTGTGTGTAGGTGAATTTGTGGGTGACCTGCCATGAAAGAGGTGCCCCATCCCTGGAAGTGTTCAAGGACAGGTTGGGTGTGTCTTGGAGCAACCTGGGATAGTGGAAGGTGTCCCTGCCCATGGCAGGAGGTCGGAACAAGATGATTTTTAAGGTCCTTCCAACCCAAACCATTCCGTGATTCTATGAAGGAACCAAGACCAGTGGGTGTGGGTGAACATTCCATTCCCATGATGTCATGCACTCCTCTGGTCTATGAAATGGTCTAACAGAGCCTTTCCTTTCCAGAACATCCCTCCTGAGGTCCCGTCCCCGGATGATTCTCCCAGTCCAAAGCCTTGTGTGCCTCGCTGCCTTTGGCCTGGCCCTCCCCTTGGCCATCAGCCTCTTCCCACAGATGTCCGAGGTCAGTACGTGTCTGGTCACTGCAGTGGGGCATCTCAGAGGGGGATACCAACACCGTGGCTTGTTGTGCCTTCCTGGATAATGGTCTCATTCCCATGGAGGGGCTCCTCCATGTGATCGACTCAGTTTTTGTTCCTTCACCCAAGTGCAGCTTCTCCAGGCAGGTGAAGGACCCTCTCCCATCACAGTTTCCTTGGCATTAACAGTGAAACCAAGTCTTTGTCCATGAAGCCAAGGGCCTGGACTATCCATCTGATGTGGATGTATTTCCCAGACCTTCCTTGAGGGTTTTCTGCCTTTTCATCTTCTAGCCTGGCTCTGGGAAGACCCAGGCTGGGGGTGAACAGAGGAAAACTCACCAAGGAAATGGGGAATGGCCAATGAAATCACTCATACCAAGTTAGTTGAACAAATTCCTAAGGTGTATTTATTTGTAAGCCACTAATTTGGACCATTTGGTGTTTGGAGCTTAAAGATTGTAAATTTTTACATTTTCAGGGAAGGTCATTGTTTTAAAATGATAAAACCTCCCTCAAAACAAGGCAAAGGACTTTGCTGGAATTCTTTTTGTGTCAATGAGAACAGTTGATCAGAAACTGTATCACTGTCTCTACTGGTTAACTCCTGATTTTCCAGGCTGGATGGGTTTATCCATGACTTCCAGCCAGGGAATCTTGTTGTGCACTTGTCTGCTGACTGAAAAACACATTACAAATTCCGTGTTGTCCTTCTACAGGCTGAGATAAAACTATCCCTTCATCTTCTCTCTAAGAAACTGAGTATGTCTCAATCTTGGAGTCTCTTGCTAAAAGACGTGTTTTCTGAAGCTTTAATGATTCATATGGCTCTTCCTTAAACTTTTTCTAATTAGTCAACATCCTTTTTGGAGCACTTCCATAAAAACCAGACACAGTATTCCAGTAAGAAGTTGCACAAGTACCAGTTGCAGGAGCAATGTGATTTTCCTGCTTCTCCTTGGATTCATGCATCCACAGTTTGTTAGTCATTTTGGCATGAGCTCAACCTTAGCTCCCTGTCCATCAGTTTTTTGCTCTCATCCCAAGTTCTGCTCAAAGGTTTTGGTTATGAAAGACTTGAGGAGGTTTGCCAGGTCTTGCACCTGTTCAAGGTACGTGCCTGGAGCATGTCCAGAGTTCCTGTTGGAAGGAGATTTGGGCATAGAGCATCCCTTATGCTGCTTTTTCATGGAACCATAGAACCATGGAATCATAGAATTTTACAGTTGGAAAAGCCCTCTGAGATCATCCAGTCCAACTCTTCCCCCAGCACTGCCAAGGCCACCACTGACCCCTGTCCCCAAGTGCCACATCCACGGGAATTTTAAACCCCTCCAGGGGTGGGGATCCACCACTGTCCTGGGCAGCCTGTCCCAATGCTTGACAACCCTTTCCATGAAAGAATTTTCCCTAAAAGCCAATCTAAAACCTCCCCTGGTGCAATTTCCTGGGAAAGCAGCTTTACCCTCCACAATGTAGCCATGGCCTTTCCTGGGAGGTCTCCTTTGAAGATAATCAGGGGAGCAAGACCACAGGACCAACTTCATTTACCCCACAGATGACGTTTCCACCATTCCTACAAAATCACAGAATCACAGACAGGCTTAGTTGGAAGGGACCTTAAAGACCATCTAGTTCCATGCCATGGGCAGGGACACCTCCCATTGGAAATTTAAGCTTGGTGGGTGACAGATAATTTGTCATTTGTAGTGTCTGATATTACAGCAGGGAAAATTGTGTCGATTTTAAGAGCTGAATGAATTCTAGCCCACAAGGAAAACGAAGGTCTGGCTTGCTTCAGAGGATATTCAAATTGCAGGCATCAGGCAACACTTGAAACCACACAGAATCACTTGGAAATGACCTTCTGAAAGCAGATGAAATGTTATCTGCAGTGTAAACATGAATCAGCGCTGATTAGGAGATCAAACACAATGACGTGCTCTCTGCCCACGCTCCGTGTCAATGAAAAGAAACCATTACAGCTGGTGGTTTAGCTCATTATCTGCTGGGATCTCAGCTCTGCTCCACTGGAGTGAGCTCCACGTGCACAGCTGGACCTCACATCTGGGGATGCCAAGGAATTGGGTTCTCCATCGGAAGCCTGGGCTCATCAGTCGTGGAATCATGGAATCATCTGAGGATGGAAGGGACTTCAAAGATCATCTCATTCCACACCCTGCCCTGGGCAGGGACACCTCCCACTGTCCCAGGTGGCTCCAACCTGCCCTTGGACACTTCCAGGGATCCAGGGGCAGCCACAGCTTCTCTGGGAATTCTCTCCCAGCCCCTCCCCACCCTCCCAGCCTGGAATTCCTTCCCAATATCCCATCTCTCCCTGGCCTCTGGCACTGGGAAGCCATTCCCTGTGTCCTGTCCCCCCAGCCCTTGTCCCCAGTCCCTCTCCAGCTCTCCTGGAGCCCCTTTAGGCACTGGAAGGTGTCTGAGGTCTCCCTGGATCCTTTCCCTTCTCCAAGTGAACCCCCCCAGCTGTCCCAGCCTGTCTTCCCATTATGTTTTCTGTTCTGTGTTCATTCTTCCCATTCTCCAAACTCTCATTGAGGGTTTCTGTGGGGATGCTCAAGTGAGCAGAGCAAGTGGAACAACCTCTCTAGAGCCATTTCTTCATGGTCTGGGGTGGGACATCTGAGTCTCCTTAGAGAGAGCATCTCTCAGAACATGTGACTTCTTGGCTGCTCATCTCTGGTCCATGAACTTCAATGTTTGGACTCAATCTCAGAGGCCTTTTCCAACCTTAGTGACTCTAACTGGTCAGGCAAGGAATTTTATAGCCTTGGAGTGTTTAAACCTTGCTCTCTGGATGTCTGTGCAGGTGGAAATATGTCTGCACATGTTTCCTTTTCCCACAACCTCAGTAGGTGAACACAACACGACCGAGACGGCGACGGTGTAACGAGCACTACCCAGGGAGCAAATTATTAACAACAAATTGTAATAGGCCTGTTGTGTTCCCAAAATATGATTATGGTCTGAGCAGCAACCCCTTCAGGAATTGTAAAGGAGCCAAATTCTGCCCTTAATCCCACAATCACAGCCCTTTTTCTTGAGTCAGAGAGCAAACACAGAAGCTGATGTGTTATTAAGGGCTCGGTTTAGATTGGCTGCCTTTGATTCTCTCTTCTCAAACTTACAATTAGTTTTCAAGGCAGAATTGAAGCTTTGCAATGGATTTAATAAATTTGCTGGATAAATGCAGCCACCTTATCACATCAGCTGTAGCTGTTCTGGAGTCATTCCTGTGTTAAAATAACCTGAGAGAAATCAGAGTTGCAAATAGAGACACCAATATCAGGCAAATGAAAATTCTGGAGGTGAATAACCTTCACGAGCTGGAAAGGTTAATGTATCCAGGTCTTCTGGGTCGATATTTAGTCTACCTGAGACCTTGGTTTTGTACAGATCAACTTCCACCTTGATTTCTGCAACAGTGCTCCAGAATTACAGCTTGTTTCTAGATATTCTGATTCTGAAGATCACCTTATAAAAATAAACCCCTGGTAATTGGCCATAAAGACATGGATCTTCAGGAATATGCTGAGAAACACTCTTTTCATCTCAACATAGTGTTAACTCTGGTACCTAAATGCATCAATTTGCATTGAGTAATTCACTGCTGTTAAGTTTAGGAGAAACATGTAGTTAATGCATTTAGCCCACAACCTCCAACTGCCTCCCATGCCCCCCGGGGAATCTCTTCTCCAAGCTCCCATCCTACAGCATCCCCACTGACAACTCCTACTCAGCTATGCACTGCCAATGGAAACAGCTGTGACAGTTCCAAACTGAAAATGGGACTTTGTGCAAATGAAATTCAGTGTAGCAGCAAAAGAAAGAACCACGGGGTTGCTCCACTCGCTCCCCACCCTTCGGACCCCACTCCTCCAGATCGTTCATTTTGCAGCATCCAGGAGGGGGCTGTCGAGCTTTGGTGGTTTTCCAACCCGCCAAAACTTGCCTTGTCCCATGTCCAGTGGGATTATGCTAAAGAAGGATAAAGCCAGGTGAGAAATGGAGCTGGTAGCAGAGAAACCCTTCCAATACCTGCAGTCCTCGTGCCCTCACCAAGGGCGAAGTTTAGAGGGTGTTGGATGATGCTGGTCATGGCAAACCAAACCATCTTCTGGAATTAGGCTGATTTCAGCTGAAAGCCTTTTCTTAAAAATAATCTTCCTTTTGGATCTCCAGGACAAGGGGAATAAACAGCCTAAAATCCAAGGCTGAGCTATTGTTTTCCAATCTGTTTTAGCCTTCATCTTGTTGGCAGGCTGCTTTAGAAAAGCAAAAGGTTAATGAGCCAATGTGCAGTGGGATTATTGCAGTAAAGATGACAGTGAACCAGTAATTACTAATTAGATGCAGTTTAACAGGAGGAACAAGTGAAATCTCCTCTTCACCAACTGTCAATAATTAGCAGATTTGGTGAGGTTGAAATGTGTCCACAGTTAAAAGGCTGATTTTTTAATGAAATGGCACTTGACAAAAGAGCTGTATGGAGGTCACAGCCATAGCCCTCGAGACGCTTCTCCATACCATACTTAGGAGGGAAATCAGATGCAAGACAGCAGGGGGTCCCCATGAAACCACTTCTCCCTTGGGATTACATTGCACTGGGTGGGGGGGAGGGGAGCAGGAGGGATTCTCTGCAGTAATTTTGTCCAAGTTGGATGAGAAGCAGAGGGAAGGATTTGCCAGCTGCCATGAGGAAAAATGTTTGAGAAGTGAGAAGTTCTGTGGTATTGCTTTGCTTCTGGGTCTGAGGAACAGCTCCCTGAGAGTCTGGGAACCTGAGTGTGCTGGCCAACATCTACCCTTGGGATGGAGGTTGGTCTTGGAAGGAGCTCCTCTTGGGGAAGAAGCAGCACGAGGTCCTGGCAGGAGGTTGGAAGCTCAGTGGGATGTGTCTCTCAAAGGCTGCAGAAGATTCAAGCTGTGCCTTGAGGGTTTGGTTTCCTACTGACACACAGGCGATGCTCCATCGGTGACTTGGGAAGCTTCAAGAGGTTCATCTGAGGTTCCTCTCCTGTGCACTGATCCAGCTTCTCTTCTGGCAAGGCAACTGGTGACATAGGCAAGAGTGTCTTTACATGCACTTAAAATGGGCATTTGTAGGAGCTTCTTTAATGCCCATGGAATTACTGATTTGAGCAGAAACCCCCAGGACAGTGAGTGCTTGAATATTGATGTGGTTCAAGTAGGACTTGAGAGGAAACCTGTGGTACTTGGAAATGTGTTGATTCCCATTCTGACCTTCAGATAGCACAGTCCTGCACCTGGAAGGGTAAAAAAGTGGGAGAGGAGGAACAGCAGACCTGGAGATCAGAGTATTTGTCACCAGCTCTTTTTGTGACAAATCCTTCCCTGCTCCAAATCAATGAGACCAGTCCTCACTGCTCAGTTCTGCTGCCTCAGTAGCTCATTCAGGACCAGAGGAAATGGCTTCATGTTGCACCAGGAGAGGTTTAGGTTGGATATTAGGGAAAATGTCTTCCCCAAAAAGGTGTTCAGGCATTGGAACAGGCTACCCAGAGCAGTGGTGGATCCCCATTCCCTGGAGGAATTTAAAAGCCATGTGGTTGTGGCACTTGGGGACAGGGGTCAGTGGTGGCCTTGGCGGTGCTGGGGAAGGGTTGGACTGGATGATCTCAGAGGGCTTTTCCAACCTCAATGATTCCCTGACTCCATGTAGAGATGGTCCCTCAGCCACACAGCACAACAGGAATCCTCACCTGTACATAAGGAGGTGACTGTGCACTGACTGCTGAACAGGGACGGGGTGAGCAGCAACCTCTGGGCTAAACAGACAGTTTCTTGGGAAGTTTTCCATCCCTCTTAATTTGAGACAGGGCTTATTTTACCATTTGCTTTCTCCCTTCTTCTCCTGCTCTCGCCACCCCTCGAGAGCACCAAGCAGAAGTTCCAGGCTCAGCCCCCCTTCTTTAGGCTTTCCTTCACCTGCACCAGCTGTTGGGGCAGGGCTTTCAGACCTGGTGTGTGTTCCCTGAGGAGCCAGACTTCACACACCACTTCCCCTTGGCTCTGCCCTTTGGCTTTCCCTTGACACCTCTACTGCTTTCCAGCCTTACCTCCCTCAGCAGAACCTTTCCTGTCAAATAAACCAGGAAAAAAAAATAAATATCACAGCAGCTTGTTTCCTGTGCTGCAATTCCCTCGATTCCCACAGCAACTTTTAGTTTCCTTCTAATTGCACCACACTGGGAAGCTGCTGCCCAGGATCCCTCTAGCACAGAGGGGTCTGGGTGTTACTGGAAGTTTGTAGGTGGCCTGGGATAGTTTGTTGGGTTTTTAGAGGGACACAATGGGAGCTGGAAGAGTTTTTCCAGAGGATGGAGATGAGGTCTTGCCATGCAGGAACTGTTGGTGTTATTCCTGTAGGTGACCATGGACTGTTCCCAACCCGTCAAAGGTCTCCTACACGGGTTCTTCTATCAGGAACAATCTCTCCAGTGCAAGGTGTCCTTGCCCATGGCAGGGAGTTGGAATGAGATGGTCTTTAAGGTCCCTTCCACCCAACCCATCCTGGGATTCCATTTTGTGATTCTGTGATGTGCTCTTGGCACGTGATCTGCCCCAGTTCCTGCTCCCACCTGGCATCATCTCCAGTGTGACACTGACAGAGAGAAGCCTGGAGCTGTGTTGGCTTTAGGGCTTGCAAGGTCAGACCACCCTCCCTGCTGGAAACTTCCATGTCGTGGCAGCAGAGCTTTTTGGGGAGCTCAGGCATGTTCAGAGCAAGGACAGAGGCAGGTTCACATGCTCCAAACCTCCTTCTCAAAAGCAACTCAGAGGCAGTTTAGAGCATTCCTCAGGTATTCCTAGGTCCATGGGGAGGGACATGGCAGGCTTAGCAGTCCTCTCCTCCACATCCAGCTGAACCAACAGCTCCCAGGCCCCTCCTGCTTCAGGGAGGGCTTCAAGTCACTGTTTGGTGTTTCTGCACAGACAAACAACTCAAAAGTTCCAGGCTCTGCATGACCATGACATTCCTGTTCCCCCCCAAGTAAGGAAAACCTCTCTTAATTCTCATTTTTAACGTGTGATGCTCTTTTAAGTTCCTTTTCTGGGACTGTTGCAGATGGATGGGGAAGATGTGGCCTAGTAATTTCCTTCTGTCTGCTCCACCTGGATGCAGCAGCACTTCCAGACACAAATCCGTGGGTGGTGATCTCACAGAAGCAGCATCTGCCTTGTCCCAGGGCCTCCTCCCATTTCCCAGACTCATTGGGAAGTTCTTCATTGCAGTTCACTTTCAATTCATGTCCTGGCACAACTGAAACTGCTCTTGAACAGTTTTACAAAGCAAAGAAAATTTCTGTGTCATGACATTTCCTTTTTCCATGTTTTTTTCCCCCCCACTTCTTTCTCAAAATGTTAAAAGCATTTCCTGTGCCTACTTGCTCCCCAGATGGACTGCAGGTGGGAGATCTCAGTTGCTCCTTTTGGGAGCAAATATCTTTCTTTCACAGGATCCCAGAATGATTTGAGTTGGAAGGGACCTTAAAGACCATCTCATTCCAACCCCCTGCCACAAGCAGGGACACCTTCCAGTTAAACACTGCCAGGAATGGGGCATTTCCAGGGGGAAGAGGAAGGATCTGGTCTTCAGGGGCTGCACCATCACTCCTTATGAGCCCCTGGGAGACGTCGGGGTGGTTGAATTTACAGCTGCTCAGCCTGTCTGCCCCTCCTGCTGTTGGGCTCAGTGACATCTCTGGTCTGGGGAAGGTCACGAGTGAGCAGAGCCCTGATTGATTTGGAGCCTGATGTCTTTGTTCTCACGTTCCCTGTCCCAGAGGCTTTGATTTGTGACCCAGCTGGTTTTTGAAGTCTGCTCCTGAGAGTGGTCCTTTGTTTCACGACCAGCGGCCGCGGCGGCCAAAGGTGCTGAAAATTTTCCAGGGTCTGGCCTTAAAAATCTTAACCTGGACCAGCAGAGCTTGTTCTTGCTGGGAAGCACAGCTTGAGCCAAACTGTCCTTTGTGGTCACCCGGGGTGGGTGTGGGAGAAAGGACCCCTTTGTAGTGCCCAGGGGCTTCAGCAGCGGTGTCAGACAGGATCTGGTTTCATGTTTATATCTCTGTCCCTGGGATACAGGTTCAAGTATGTAAACTATCTGTGCTGCAAGCACAGGCTCCTGCAGGTGTGTGGGTGCTGGTGGGCATAAAAAAACATTCCTGACACCATCTCTTTTGAGGAGTCTTCACCTCCTGATGGCTATAAGCCATTAGGACTCAAAAGAAAAAGCTGACATCCGACAACTCCGGATAAACAGCTAAACATTAACCCTTAAAGTGGCTCGAAAAACAGACTTAAAAGGCTCTTTGTGGAAAGAAGCCATTTTTTTCCAGGCCTGTTAATTGCTGTCTTTCTTCAGGACACCTTTCAGCAGCACCTACTGTAAACAGAGCAGCTCCTCCCCAAGGATTCCTGCCCTGGGAGCCTGTGGAGATGGACATGGCCATCCCTGTCTCCTCCTGCCCTGTGCACTCCTCATGCAGATCCTTGGTTTTGCTGGTTTATTCTTGTCCTGAAAGCCAAATCCTTTCCCCTGCCAGCCCACCCTGAAAACTCAGTTCACTTTCTTAGGATCATGAAATAACCTGAGTTGGAAGGGACCCACAGGGAGTCCAAATCACACACACTCCAAGAATTGCTAAGATTGGAAAAGAGCTTTAATATCATCAAATCCAACCATTTTTGGTCACCAACAGCCTCTTCATTTATTGCAACCGGGTTTACCCCCAGCTCTTCCCTGGCTCTTTCCTGCCTTCTCCCTCTCTTGTCACACAGGGCTGGATTTGTCCTTTTGGGCATATTTGGAGACAGCAGTTTTGGCTCATCTGCAACAACTTGTACCTAAAACTACTCCAAAAGATACAGGATACAGAGGAGGGTGATCCACTGTCCAGACTTGCCTGTTTGGGGCAGAGAATGCCTTATTAATCACTTCTCACATATATAATTATCTATAATTGCTTTTTAAATCATTTGGCTCCAGCAGCCTGTTGCTAGTGAGGCTGTTGGTCTGTAAGAGAAGGAAATGTGCTGGAGGTTGGGATCCCAAGGAACTTGATCAGCTGCTTTAAAGCAACAAGGGCATCCCTAAACCCTGCTCTTCCATCAGTAGCAGGAAAATTGCAGGGGTTGATGTTTTCATCAAATACTTTCTTCTTCCACAGAGCTGCTTGAGGTTTTCCTGTTAAAATACCTCATTTCCATCAAAAGGGAAACTTGTCGTGTTCATATGCCCACATTCAAAAGTAGGAATTTTTTTCTTCCAAAAGAGGAGAAACTCTTAAGTCTCCTTGTTGATGCTTTTCATCCCAGCAAGGAGCAGTGACCTTAACTAAACCCTGCAACTCTGGGAGTTCTCAAGGTCATATTTGAAGTGGGATGATGATTTTTCCACCCATCAGTTGGCTGGAATGTTCCCCCCAAAAGTCAACATCATGCAATGTGAGGTTTCTTCCATAAGGCCAGGAAGAAGTTTCTTTTGCTCTCCTGAAAAAGGTCCAGGCAAGTCTGGGTGACCTGAGGTCACAACGTAGGTCCTTCTGCTCTGGTGCCAGCCCAAAATATCCACCTTTCTGGAGCTCCTGTAGAAATGAATTTAATGTGGCAAACTGAGATTTTATCCCACAGTCACTGACCTCCTACACATGAACAGAACTTCTCCAGAGTAGAGGAGAAAAAAGGAGAAAAGGCATCTTAGCTCCTGCAAAGGCCTTTTGTGTCTCTTTTCTCTGGAAGACAGACAGAAGGAGATTTATTTTTTTTTGCTCTTGCTATGTGAAATCTTATGGTTTCAAAGCCTTTATTTGGATTTTTTGGTGGTTTTGATTTAATACTTGAGGTTTCTGGTGCTGTGGGCAACCTTCTTTCCCAGAAGACTCAAACCCACAGTTTTGCAATGACCTGGAGGTGGTGTCTTAGAGGGAGTTGACCTTTCAGTTTGTTTATAAGGCTGGGAGACTTGAGGGTCTGAGAGCTGTGTGAGCCCAGCACTAACCAAACCCAGCTCCCAGGAGCAGCTTTCATTCATCTCACCATGTCTGTTCATCACTGAGACACCAGAAGGGCTCCTGTGAGGAACTGGAAGGTTAGAACAGGTATCTTACTGGTGGACTGGTTTGGGGTGGTGAACAACCACAGAGGCTGGAGCACAGAAGTGAAACACAGATGTTGAGCTGCTCTGCTCCAGGACAGGCAGGGACATGCAGGGAATTGGAGTTACCTTCCAGCCTTAGGGGTCATTTGTTACTATCCCACCTGCTGACACTGTTATCACTCGTTTTGGGAGCACTGGACACAAACATCCCTCTGGATGAGGGGAGCTTGTTGCCATGTGGGCCATGCTCTTCTCCAGGCTGCTTGGGCAGTACCCTAAAATGCCATGTTTCCCTTCTTCCTATCTGATTAAAATGTTGAGAATTTGCATATTGGTTTTTTCAGGTAAGCTGTGATGTGATAATTTTCAGCCTCTGAATCTGACACTCAACATTCTCACCCTTGGTCACAGAACCGTAGAATTAGATTGAAAAAGACCCTCAAGATCATCAAGTCCAACCATTAACCCAACACCATCAAGTCCACCACTAAACCATTGAATCATTTAGGCTGGAAAAGACCTTTTAGATCATCAAGTCCAACCATTAACCCAGAAACCCACCAGTGACTTGGCGGGAGTTGCAGTCCCACAACTGATCCATAAATCCTACAAACTCCTGTGCTCTGCTTTAGGACAGTCAGTTGTTCCCATTCAAGCTGAGGGCAGGAGCATCTCCAGCCCTGTAGCTGTCTCAAAAGCAGTTGCACATCTCTATCCAAACATCTGTTGAGCACCAGAAATATTCCTGCTCCCCGATGGCACCCAAGGTGCTGCTGACACTTTGATTTCTGCTTTGCTAAAAGCAGTGACATTTTCAGGGGACGTTGCAGAGGTGTCAGCAGATGTGAGAGAGTGTGAACAACTCCAGCAGCATCACTGACATCCTTGAAATCTAATGGATGTCGTAGCAGGATTTGCCTGGTGCCACATTCAGACCCTTCCCAGCCTGGTCCTACAGCTGGAGGTGGATACTGATGGTCAAAACATCCATGGCAAAATAAAACCCCTCCTGGAATGTTTAACCCTCCAATATTCCAGAACAGCAAAATGTTCCAACTTCCCTCCTTTTTGTTGTTTCAAGGAAGGGAGAGAAAGTGGAGATAAAATTTATTTCAAGCATTTTTAATGCCCATTCAAGGTATGTTCAAGTGAGGGTTTAGCAGAGGTATGTCTTTGGTGTAAATGTGTTGACCACAAATCATGTCAGAGACAATGCACTTTCATCTTCTTTCCCTTCCTTGAAATAATGACAAGGAGGAAAGCTGGAATATTTGGCTGTTTTGGCTCTTGAGGTTTATCCATTTCAGATTTTTGGGGGGGTTTTTTTGCCGTAGATGCTTTGACCACTGGCATCCACCTCCAACTGCCTGTAGGACAGGGAAGAAAATGATTCCCTGGCTGCAGAGAATTACAGATTCATAGAATATGCTGAGTTGGAAGGGACCCACAGGGATCATCCAGTCCAACTCCTGGCCCTGCACAGACACCCCAACAATCCCACCCTATCCCTGAGGGTGTTGTCCAAACCCTCCTGGTGAAATCCCCTATGAAACCACCATGTTTCCCACATTATCCACCTGTTGGACACAGGGCAGGAATTCCAAACTTCTGTTTGCAGTCAAACAGGAAACTTTGCAGATTACCTGGATTGCCTGATAGTTCTTAATTTACTCATCTGATTAATTATGTGTAAATCCACTCTTGATAGTAAAAGGGCAGCTGTAAATCAAACACACTCTGAGTGTGTCCTTACCTGCTTATCCAGCACTGGAAGAGATTGCTCAGGGAAGCTGTGGCTGCCCCATCCCTGGAGGTGTCCAAGGCCAGGTTGGAGCCACCTGGGACAGTGGGAGGTGTCCCTGCCCAGGGCAGAGGGGTGGAACAAGATCATCTTTAAGGTCTCTCCCCACCCAAACCATTCCATGATTCCATGATTCTAATCCTGAGCTGTCCTTATCTGCTGCTGGCTTTGCTTTACTTCCAAGAAGGAGCCTCTTGCTCCAAGGAAGTGTCTCCTCTCCTGGTTTGGTGCATCAGGGCTTTAGTTGTATCCATGGCTGTGGGCCTTGATCTCCTTCCAAAGCCTCTGCCTTCCCAGAACATCCTCTGGGGGTCTTTTCTGTGCCCCAGGTCACACCCCAGGGTGTGTGGATGTGCCACATGGATCCACATCCTCCACAGTGCTCTGCCTGACCCTCCAAGCTGCTTCCTTGGCACAATCCTGGCTGGAAGAGCACACCTGCCCAGCTCCTTGCAGGGTGGTGGCCAGGGAGAACCACAAGCTCTTTGGGAATGTCAGTCCCTGAGTGCAGCTGCATTCCCTGGGTGTCAGAGAAAGGGAGATGATCCAAGCAGGGATGGCACGAGTGGAGGCTCCAACCCCTGTCTGGGATTCCAGCCCTCCCTTCCCACACTGACCCCAAAGCCAGCACGTTTTTTGGGAAGCTGGGTGATGTCACAGCCATGACTGGGCTCCCAGGGGGCTCTTGCATCCCACGTGGGGCCAGATTTGGACGTGTTGTGACCAGTGATGGGTGGGGGGACCCCTGGTTGCTGGGCTGTGAGTGGTGGTGGCGCATTCCAGGCTCTGATTCTGTTTTGTTTAACACCTTAACCAGCACCAAGAAAGGAAATGGAGTTGAATGGAACTTCTGTCCATGTTTTTTGACTAAATACAATGTTTTTTCTTACGAAAACTGAATGTTTCTTTATAAGAGAAGGGGTCTAAAAGACTCAGAAACATAAAATTAAAAGGACTGCACCACTCAATTCTAAAAATCAATTTTTATTATTAATTTGAAAGAAACCTTCACAAAATTCAGGTTTGTCTCAAAATTGTTTTCCCCCAGCTTTGTGATTTGGGCAGAAAACTGGATATCAGTTATTTTTTAAGTTATTTATTATCATGTAATGATTGGATTTGATGATCTTAAATGTCTTTTCCAACCTTTAGGATTCTGTGTACATTAGTCAAGAGGACCATCTCTCAACCAGAGTGTCCACTTTGGGGGTACAAAGATTTTTTTCAGCTAGAAAAACTGGGATATTATCATAAAAGATATTTTCAGGCAATGATCTGCCTTGCAGAGAAGAACCATGGGTTTTATCCATATAATTTAACAAAGGTGATTTAATAATCTTCGGATGCTTTCATGGGGAGAAAATTTCTGGCAGGAGAGAGCTCCTTAGGGCACCAAATAGATAAATGCAAAGCTGGAATCCTGAATTTAAAAAAATGCCCACCATGGGAATGGCTGAGAGGGCTTGGAGCTCCACTGTTGCTTAGACTCTGTAATCAGAGGCTGGAGATCTTCTGGAAAGCATCTTCTGTGACTTAATTGAAAGCTCTTCCAAATTCTCTCACCTGTCAGGTCACCTTCAGTTGGTCATAGCAGTTCCAAGAGACACTGCTTAGCAAATCCTGAGTTCCTCATCTCATTCCTTAGTAATCTGGTCCTTGGGGAGCGTTTTATTATTTTGGGTTGGATGAGACCTTAAAGACCATCCCATTCCTCCCCCTGCCATGGGCAGGGACACCTTCCACTATTCCAGGTTGCTCCAAGACCATAATCCAGGGGGAAATGGTCAGTGACCTGCTACACCACTTAAACACACAGGTCTGTGGGTCAGGATGGGATCCACCCAAGGTGCTGAGGGAGCAGGTGGAAGGACTGACTGAGATACTTTCCATCATTTATCAGAAGTCCTGGATAATTGAGAGATCCCAGTTGGCTGGAGGTTCACAAATGAGAGCCCATTGCAACAAGAGGGACATTGAGGGGCTGGAGGGTGTGCAGGGAAGGGCAGGGAGCTGGGAAGGGGCTGAGGGAGCTGGGGGGGCTCATCCTGGAGCAAAGGAGGCTCAGGGGGCCCCTGGAATTCTCTGCAATCCCTGCCAGGAGGGGGGAGCTGGGAAGGGTTGGTCTCTCCTCCCAGGGAACAAGGGCCAGGAGGAGAGGGAACGGCCTCAGGCTGGGCCAGGGCAGGGTTAAATTGGATATTGGGGAAATTCCTTCCTGGAAAGGGTTGTCCATCCCTGGCACAGCTGCCCAGGGCAGGGCTGGATCCCCATCCCTGGAGGGATTTCCAATCCCCGTGGATGTGGCACCTGGGGACATGAGGCAGTGGTGGCCTGGGCAGTGCTGGGAAGGGTTGGACTGATGGTCTCAGAGGGCTTTTCCAACATTAATGGTTCTGGGATTTCCTGCTCTCATTTATAGTCCTTGTAGCACCTTGTGGAGCTTCTTTAGGGCTCGGATATCCTGGCACTGCCCTTGCCCATTGCTCTCATGCCAGAGCTGGCAGAGGGCAACTGGAAGGGCCAAGACACCTTTCCCAAGCTCCAAACTGGGGCCACCACCAAGTCTCCTCCCTGGCCCTGCCAAGGCAGCAGCAGAAGACACAGTGACCAGCCTGATCCTCCCTTCCCCCACCTCCCAGTGCAGCATCCATCAGTCCACATGACCCTCCCCCTCCCAAAATTGGCTGCTTTCTTCCTTCTTC
>VXBA01004621.1:27252-46744 GCA_013399895.1 Serilophus lunatus | reverse complement strand
TTTGGCTGAGTGATGAGCTGTATGCCAAATCCATCTGCTCCTGTCTCCCCTAGCTGCCTTCCATATCGTTACAGGATCCCTGGCAGCGAGCCTAGACCTATCTCTCTCCTTGCACTCTTAGGAGCACATTCCTTTCTACACCTTTTCCCGAGCTGGGATAGAAATGAGTATCAACCCCAAACAAAAAGCATCTGCTTTCTGCCTGCTGCTGCTTCACCGGCCGCGCATGTACGTTACACCCGTGTCAGCAGCGATTGCAAAACACACACAACCCCCCAGCCCTCATCCAAGGCAGGCTGAGGGAACTTGGGGCGCTGGGAGCCTCCCTCACACCCTCTCCCTCCCCGTCTCCGCAGCACCAGCTGTGACCACCGCACCATTTGTTCCTCCAGCCCACGCCAGCACTCGGAGCCAGTTCTTTATCACCCCAATTAGCCTTGTCTGTGCTGATGAGAGGAGAGAGGCTCCCACTGCAAGGCAAGGATGGGGGGAACGGAGCTGGCGTGTGCTGGGGACCAGGAGAGGCGATTCCCTGCGTGGTGGCTTTGTTCCCCGTGAAGGATGGATTTCACCGGGGCTAAAAGGCCGGTGCTGTCACCACCCCCTGCTTGGTGGGGCTGGTTTATAAACAGTTGCTTCCAAAAAGGTCAGGGGACACCGTTTCTCGGAGGTTTTCCCCCGTTTTTCCTCCGTGCACTCGGATATCTGCCAGCAGGAAGAGGAGCATCCTCAGGCTGCAGAGGTTCCCAGGTTGTGATGGGCTGTGGCTCGTGGTGGGCATGTTTCTGGAGGAGTTTGGAGATGCACCCTGGCTGTGTCCCCAGCGAGGATGGAGGGATGAAGCAACTCCTTCCTCTCCCACTCCCTCGTGGTAATGTCTCCCATGTTGGTATGTCAGGATATCATCGACCTGAAAGCCTGGGGTTTGCCCCCAGAAACCCTTGTCGCACTGTCTGGAAATGGTGCTTTACATCTTGGGTCCTTCGGTGTTGTATGAACTTGCATCCCTCCTGGGCTTCTCCTGGCTTCATTGTTGAAGGCCCTTTTCTGGTGGGCACCCCAGTGCCATCATCCCAAAGCCAGGAAGAGGATCCATCCTTTGCCCTTGCACCTCACTGGAAGGAAGAGGATGGACACAATACAACCCCAGTCCCATGATGGGCACTTGGTTTGAAAGGACAAAGTCCTCCTGTGTGAGGTGGGGCAGGTCCCCTCAGTGTAGTCCCAGCAGGGTAGGACCTGCTCCTCAGAGCATTCTCCAAGCAGAGTTCCATGATATGGGCATTCCCAGCATGGCCATGACCAGGAAGGACCCAGCTTGGGGTCTTCTTGGAAGCTGAGACACAAAAAACTTGACAAGAGAGTGTGGACTCCAGATCTGTCTCACAATGGAAGGTTGGCTGATGAGGTCCAGGATGCTGGACAGCTGTCTGTGCCAAACTAGGTGAAATTACACCTTCCAACAAAAGTAAAAACCACTCTGAGGGAGTCAAAGACTGAACTGGTGCACAATAAGATTGTGATTTAATGTTGTATTAATGCCTGTAGTTCATCGCCCAAATGCTTCTCCTTGTTCTTCTCCATTTCATTTCCCAGTGGGAAGAGTAAGTACTCTTGATGTTTTTCTGAAGAGCTTTTCCAGTTTCCTGTACCTGCCTCCTTGGTGGAGAGTCACCTCTTGGAGCTCCTGAGGCTCTAGAGCAGTTTTTGATACCTGCTTTGTTAAAGTCAACCGAGATGGCTCCAGTTCAACCAGTCACGCCGCAGCAAATTTCTTTCCCATCTTCCCAGGCTTTGGAGAGGAGCTTGGATGAGTTTGGTATTACACAGCTCCAAACCATTGTCTGTGACTGGTTGCATCTTCTTCCAACATCTTCAGAGGGGTCCCTGAGCCTGTGTCCATCCTGCATAAGAATCATGGAATTGTTAAGGTTGGAAAGTCACTCTGAGATTGTTGAGTCCCAGCACTGCCAAGACCACCACAAAATCATGTCCCCAAAGGCCACATCAGTGTGTTGTTTGAACACTTAAAAATGAGGCATTCATTTCTGTGTCCTACTCAGATACCATAATCTGTCTCTGAACTATCCCACCTCAATCTCATCCTTCCTAAAGCCACCTCATCTAACAGCCTTGCTGTGGATGAGGAGCTCAGCCACGCCGGGAACAGAGCCATTTCCCTCCTGGACCCACGGGAAGTAAGCTAAAGGAACCCACAGGCAATTATCTCATCTGTCTCCTTCCACCAAGACAATTCTGCTTAAACTATTCTTGATGGGTTTCATCTCATTTGTGCTGAAAACTTCCCACCACAGACACCCCACACCTTCCCCAAAGCATTTGGTTGTGATATTTTGCTCCTTCCCACTAGGATACTCTTCCTGCTGTTCAGCTTGGATCGTACTTGCTGCTTTTTGAATTGTGTCCCAAGAGAGCGTGAACAAAACATTACTTCTTTCTTCTCTTCCACAGCCTCTTGCACACGCAAATCCCACCACACAGCCCTGGAACTTCTCTCTTCCAGGCTCAGCTCATCCAAATCCTCAACATTTCCTTGTAGGTTGTGCTTTCAGAGCACTGATTTGGGGTCCACTGATGCAGATGTGACTTTCCTTGGAGCTCCCACCTCTCCAGCCTCCATTGGAGAGGGAGGGACTCTGGTGGCTCTCGGTGGAGACATCCCAGTAGTAGGTTGGGTTTTGAGCTGCCCCATATGCCCCAGCCCTCTTGATTCCAGCATGGATGGTCAGCGTCGAATCCCCTAATTCCAGGTCATTTGAAAGCACTTCACAGAATCACAGGATCATTAAGGGTGGAAAAAACTCTCCAAGATCGTTGAGTCCAACCTCTGACCCATCACTTAGTGCCACATCCAGTCCTCCCTTACCCACCTCCTTTCCCACCTCGACATTTTCCTGCTGGTGGTTGAACCCACCCACCCCCTCCAAAGCCTCGGAGCTTCTCTGGGAGAAAAATCCCCAAACAATGGGAAGAAAAGCTGCGTCAGAGCCAGGCAGACTGGAGTTAATCCTCCCTCCAAACGGATCCCGCCGGTGCCGGGGTGCCTCTCCTGCACCTTTGCCGGGTGCTCTCCCCACCACAATGCTTCACTTTGGGTTTCAGCACAGAAAGAGATGGTGAAGTTGCTAATAATGGCACTAAAAGAAAATATGCTACATCTGTTATGGATAGCAGTACAAAATTAGCTGATCACACCTCTGACACCCAAGATGTCTTCACTTAAAATACTCGTTGGCTTACTTTACATAATTTGCTGATTATATTTAAAAGAAATACAATTTTGCAATTACTGTTCTTTCTGGTGTGCTATCTATGCATCATTTTCTTTTTATGTTTATATATTTCTCCTTCATTAGTGCAGTCTGAAGGGTGATTAGATCCCTTCAAACATTTTACAGAGGTTAAACGTTGATTAAGATTTAATTATTACTGTAAATAGCTTGGAATGACATATGGTGCAAAAACCTGACATATGTGCATTTGAATAAATGAAGTGCTATTTCCCATGATGCTTCAGTAGCTGTTTAACAGCTTTGCTGAAGGGTTATGTTGCACCTCATGTTAAGATTGCTTTGATGTTATATTTTGTTGGGTTTTTGCAGCTGAAAGCTAAGAACAGTTTTTCCAGTTTTTAAAAACATTGAATATTTTAAATACCTAAATTGTTTTGCACAAATTTTTGCTAATTTGTCTAACTAGGTTAAACATTTTCAAAAGCATTTCGATTTTTAACGTGGGTTCTTAGCATTGTGTCAGCAACAGCATCCATTCAATGTATAGGATTTCTAAAATTCCAGGCTTTGCAAGGTGCCCTGTCCCGGTTGGGAGCGGGATCTTTGTTTGTCATGGGAACCAGGAGCACCATGGGTCCCTCCCAGGGATGCAAAGATTCAGAGGGATTTCAGAGCAAGGGAAAGCTTCGTATGAAGCTGGCAAAAGGGAAAAATTAGGCAAGGACTCAAGATTTTTGTGGAGACAGAGAAAGGGATCGGTGGATTTTAGCTGTGCTCCATCCCTGTTGGAGGATGGAGCCAAAGGAGGTTGTCCCCTCATGCCACCACTCAGTCCTTGGTTTTTCCAGGTCCAAAACACAGCTTTGGAGGCTGGATTCCTTCTAGCACCTGGGGAAAGTAAGGGATGTCTACTGGAAAAGGCTGGGAGGGATCCGCTGGAGTCTCAGAGACACTCTATAATTCATTGAATATTGCCAGGCATCATTTCATGTAATGTAAGTCAATTCACACAGGGTTGTCTCGAGACTCAAGCAGAGTAAAGCACGTTAAAATGAGATGGAGAAGGCGTGATTGACGTGGAATTATTTCCATATCATGCTTCTCCACATTAATTTATTGATCTATCGAGCTCCTGCTGCAGCACAGCCCCAGTTCTGACCTCGCCTCCTCTTTGATTTCCCAGATTGAGACGTCTCGGCTGGAGCCAGAAATTGCAATGGCCACCACCAGTAAGAGTGTGATCTACAACAAAGGGTTGTAAGTGGAAGTGGATCATCTCAGCCCGGAAGATTTGGGGAGGGAAAAGGGGGAAACGTGAGAAGCCGACTGGGAAAAAGAAAACAACAACAACAACCAGATAAAATAACAGAGCTCAGCGATAGTAACGTCTTACTGCCCCCGGCAAACCGGGGGTGAGTTAACACTTGCAGAGAACTGACACCTCGCACCAGTCAAAAAGATTAGTATTAAAAGTTTTAGCTTAGCAAGAGGAACAGCAACAACAACAACAAAATCACATTCAAACACTTTAGAACTAGTTAATGAGGAATCTCAGAATTAACAGCACTGCATGGAGGGAGGTTTAACGACGAGCTGACGTGGTTAGACCCAACTACATGAAGTCAGACTTCACCGAGCAAGTTTTGTTTTCCATGACAATGAAGTCTCCACACTGATGCTGCACAGAAATAACTCCATAGAGATCAGTGGGAATGTGAAGTCCTTGATGAGGTGTTTGGGAAGTGTCCTGCATTGATTTCATGCCGATCCCGCCCCAGTGATCATGTGCTAAAGAAGATTTCGTGCTTCAACGTGCACAGCCAAGGCCACAGCCTGTGCTCCCTCCATCCCTCCCTCCTCCTTCTGCAGACGCTCCTGGTGGCATCCTGCCCTTCATCCTGTCCCTGGATCCCACCAGCCAGCATTCCACAAGGGCTTTTGCCTGGATTTCAAGATACTAGAAAGCCAAGACACCCCCACGTTGAGTAGGAAGGGGTATTGTAGCAAAAGTCATGCCGGGTCTGCTCTTTTCCTTTGCACAGCCATGAAGGATGGGAATTGTCCCACCTAACCCCTAAAAGTAAGATTGCTAAACCAAGATAAATGGCCAAGCTATGCTTTGCTAAAATAGTTGTTTTGATAATCTAAAGGTCGTCAGGCAGTTGGACTAGGTGATCATTGTAGGTCCCTTTCAACTGGAATTCTTCTCCTCCTTCTCCTTCTCCTTCTCCTTCTCCTTCTCCTTCTCCTTCTCCTTTCTCTGTTTGTTCCAACCCTTCCATCCAGCACAGAACTTGTGCTGCTGCAGACATGGACCCAAAGCAGGAACCAGTGGCCGGGTACTGAGCTGTGACACTGCACCCTCCAAGGATGGAACTGCCCTCTGGAGGTGTCTGTCTGCCTGTCTTGTCTGTCCCTGCAATGGCCCCACTTTGAGGTGATTAAAATGGAGTGGGGCGAGTCACCCCAGCACTGCACCGAGTCCTGCCCTCACATGGGCTTGGGGCCATAGTCTGGCTTTCTGGTGTCTTTAGATCCAAGAGTAAATTCCAGGCGACTCCCTGAGGACCAGAGGGATTAATTTTGGCCATGGCCACCAGCAGAAGACCGTGCCAATGGCATGATCTGCCTCTGGGATCATTGTAGGGATGGAGCCATGGCAGTGATGAGCATGGCATGTTGCCATCCTTCAAATACCAATTTATTGNGGGGGGGGGGGGGAGGAGGGGAAAACAAATCACCACTGACACAGAATGTACTTGATGGATTTATTGCAATGCCTGGAATTGGGAAGCCTGAGCCCTGCCATGTGTCCTCCACCACAGGCTGCTCTGGCTCCCAGCTGGAGTCAGACCTGTAGGCACTGGAGTCTCACAATGGTCAGGCCAGCTCAGGAAAACTGATTTTGTCCCTGCACTGGTGTAAATCAGGAATAATTGCATGAAACAAATCAGTTTTGTGGATTTACATGCCTGCATGTAGGAGAGAAGAGGCCAACTCCAGGCTCTCCGTGTCTGCTGTTCATGGGACAGCTCCTGATCCCAAACACTGGTGGAATCACTGAGTGGATCCAGACACGCTCCTGCAGCTACTCTGGATTTACACCAGGGTGGGGCACAGCTGGATTTGACCCAGCAGAATTCCTTTAATGCACTAGATGAGATGAATGTACGCTCCAGAGCATGTGAGGCCACTCCATTTTCTCCAGGTGGGATTTGGAGAGGCTGCAGGGAGGTGGCAACTGCTCCACAGACATTTTCATCAGCATCTGTCCCATGGGAAGCACTGTGCGGGATCAGGCCCGGAATGTTGCCCTGGGAGTGGATAACTCCCCACAGCAGTGAGAGAGGGAGCCCTGGGAAGGGGAGCAGGGATGCTGGTAATTCCCAGAGAGCAGCCTGCCGATGGGAATGGCAGGGCAAGGCTTTGGAGAGCCAGCTGGGATGAGCTGTGTGTCTGAAATGGGCCCTTTCCATTGCTGCAGGGGGTGGGAGGGAATGAGGGAAGCTGGGAATGCAGGTGCCCCCTTGCACACACATCCATGTGTTTGGACAGCAGGAAAAAGCTACTCTGGGCCCAAAACTCCAGTTTATGGCTCTGTGGAGCCCTTGGAAGTGAGGAGCCAAACCTCATCATGCTGCACAGAGGCACAACTCGCTGCCTTCCTCCTCCTGAGACAGAAACAGCCTCTTGTGTTGACAGGGAGAAGCTTCCTGGCTCCAGAATCTGTCTGGATGGATCATTTCCCCTTTCCCAGTGGGTTTTGTCGCTGCCTGAACCATTCTGCTGCTTGTTCATCCCAGGCTTTTGTTTTGAGGAGGGGGAAGGAGGAAGAGATGGAGACTGTGCCTTGCCGTGAGATTTCAAAGAGGTGGAGCAAGGAGGGAGATGGGGATTTGCTTTTGCATCATGATCAACAATCAAAGATTTCAGTGCCTGTGAGCTCCGGCTGCCTGCCGGGCCTGCAGCTGGAGTGAGGAATTTCCAGTGGAGGAAAGGAATGAGGGCTCTGCTGTCTGTTTTTTTAGGAGACACCCAAGGAAAAGCACGGATTGAGCAAGTTGTGCCTTGGGAAAGAGCCAGTTCCCAATTTTCCCTGTGATGGGAGCAAGTATGGATGTTTTCCCTGCACATGCATCACCTACTAAGCTTTTCCTGTGCAGGTCATTAATTAGCATGGGATGCTCATCATGTTAATCCAGCGATTATCAATAAGGACTGAATCCATTTGGAGAAGAGACTCAGGATTTACTAAGCCAGGCAGCTCCAGTGAGTCACGAGGGCCTGATCCTGCTCGAGGGGGTGAAGACCAGCTTGAGGGATGTCAGAGGGGCTGTGCTGTGAGATTATGGCTCGGCTCAAAGGCAGCTGCACCGTCAAACAAGTGACAATCAAACGGTCTAAATGAGTCTGGATTGATCGTCTGCCCGTCCAAACCCCGTCAAACTTGTTTCGCTTTATGTGTCAGGAAAATGGGTCTCAGTCAACTCGGCAGAGTTTGTGCTGAGAAATAAACACATCCCAGGGCCTGAGTCAGACAGTCACCAGGGGTTACCTCTGAGAGCCAGAGCAGGCGGCTCGTCCCAGCCTCTGGCAGGTTGGCAGCAACGTTTGCTCCCAAATTTTGGTCAAATGCCACTCAAAATGCTGCGGCCCCTGCGCAAAGCGCTGGGGAGACGATCCTGCTGGGAGCTGGGGAGGGAGAGCCACCATGCCATGGGGCTCAGTTCACTTTTCTAATCTCTTCTGGAAGCACAGAATCATGGAATGATTTGGATTGGAAGGGAACATAAAGATCATCTCATTCCAATCCCCTGCCATGGGCAAGGATGCCTTGGACTAGATCAGGTTGCTCCAAGCCCCATCTGCAGGTCTGTGTGGCGAGGTAGCACTTTAATCAACAATACCAACGAGGCTGGAGCCCCCAGGACTGGTCCCTGTGTCCATGTGCATCCCTTTCCTCTGGACAACCAGGATGATGCAGACCCCTCCCTACTGTCCCCAGCTTGGTGACAAGCAGGACAAGGTGCTTGTACGAGAAGAACATTTTGGTGGCCCTGTGGTCCCAAACTCTTGGCCAACCAAGGGTCCTTTGGCATCCCAGCATGGGGACACCGAGACCATGGTGTCCCCAGCTGAGACACTGCACCCACCTGATGTGGTTCAGACACACAGGGAACGTTGAGATTTGATTTTATTTAAAAGCAGCAAAAAGGCCCAGGAGACCCAAATCTGACCCTTACGGATCTTAAAAGACCATTTTATTCAAGAGCAGCTCAAGTTTGGGTTCCCTCCTGCAGCAATCCCAGCACTGGATCATCTTGGTTCCTGCCCTCGTGGTGGGACCGATGGTGAGCACCGAAATACCACACTCAACTCTTCCAGTGGCATTAGAGATGAATACCATGGAGCTGGGAAAGCAGTAGCACATTAGTACTGTTTATTAGGATAGCAAATTGTGCCAGAAAAGACTACACACAACAGCTAATGATAACATTATGCACATTCACTTAATAGCTAATTAATCTCTTTGACTTTTCCTAATGTACAAAACGGAGCCTTCGGTTTGCGAGAACAGCCCCAACCATTTGCATTCCTGATTTCCTATAATTGGGGAAGTGGAAGGAACAGGGAGCGCAAAACCCGCCGCACACATCAAGTTGTTCACCTCGGCAGATAATAATAATGAGACGATCATCTCCTGTAGTATTTAATTAGAAATGTCGCAGTTAATTGATTTCTTGGATATGTTAATTAAGAAATAATGAGGACCAGGTTGCAGCAAAAGGTGCCAGCGAGAAGTTTGGAGTCTCTCCTGGAAGATGTGTCTGTTGGCTGCTCCCTGAGCCGGCCAGGGGGGACAACCAGGGGACAATCCCAGGGTTGTGCCACCCCTGTCCCAAACCTCGGGCACAGCTCAGCTCCTTCCATTTTTGCTTGTTGCTCATTTTCCTGCTCTGCATCCCGGTGTGTGCCCAGCTCCTGGCAGGATGGGCAGCGGGGTCACCCCATGAGCTGCCCATGCCAGCACTGGGATATGGGATGACCCAGCAGGTGCTGGATCCTGCCACCCTGGGACAGGAGACACCCTGGAGCCTGGGCTGCCCTTCGGGGCTCCCAGAGTGTTGAGATGAGACCCTGACAGCCTTTGGGCAAAGCTTTTTAGGGTACAAACAAACTCACCCAGGAAGCTGACCTGGCTCTGAGAGCATTCCCAGCGTTGGAGTGATCCTGGTGGTGGTTGATGCCCCCAGCTCGGGGTATCTCCACCGGTCGCTTTAGGAAACACCCACTTTTGGCTTTTTCCCCCTTTTTTTACGGCTTATTTTGCACCCAGCATCTCCCCCCACCCCGAGCTGAACGCACCTTATAACCCCATGAGCAGCAAATCCCTTGGGATGTGGAGAGGGGTCACCTGCCAGCACTGGCACGTCTTCCAGCAATCCCTCCACAGCCCCCCGAGGGCGTGGGCATCCCGGGCACCCCCAGCAACACCCGGACACCCCTGGGAACACCCAGGAACACCCAGACACCCCCGGGCACCCACCACATGCTCCAGCTCTTTTTAACCTTCTCCGCAGAGCCACCGACGGCGGCACTTTGTGTAACACTGGGATCTGCCTGGAATAAAGGAACTTAAAGAGAGTTGGTGTGGTCTGCAATCCGTGTGGATTTGTGATGGGAAGGATGATGTGGAGGTCGGGATTTAAAGGTCTTGTCTTGATGGGGTTTCCCTGAAATACAAGGGAATTAGGGAGAGGGCTTTCCCACGAGCAGGAATTATTATGTTTGTATGTGTGTCATTATACACATACAACACATATATATACATATATAAATACAAAATATGTATAGAATTATATGCAAAATATGTATAATTATATATATTTTTATATATCTCATTATAATCTAGGACATATAATAAAATATATAAATAAACTGACATTTTAAAATATGCAATTAGATATATATAAAATACATTTGTTATCCTATATATCATATAAAACATGCATATATATGTGCATATATATTATTAAAATACATAATATATATGGAATATACATTCTTAAAGACAATACACACACTATATACACATTTGTATGTATATGTTTTGTGCATCTATATATAAGTGTGTAAATATATGTGTGTATGTGGTATATTTTATATATAATTATTGTATTTGCGGGTATACATATTTTATATTTATATACAAAAATAGACATTTTATATAAACTACATAGTATATTTCATATACTATATAGTTTATGTTTATATATATGTATGTGTGTGTGTGGATATGTATTTATACACACATATATATAAAATATATATAGCATTATTATAAGTGTCTTTTCTCCCAGACTCCAGCAAGACATGGGAAAGACATTTGACCTCCATCCCTCAAGATCCTCCAAACCCCCCAAGTCCCTCATTTCTGGGGCCCCCGGGAGGGCCTGGGGACCAGTGGAGGTCCCGTCCCCAGCCCTGGCTGCCCCATGGCCTGGGGGTGTCCCTGCCGGGGATATTCCCGAGGGATCCGCAGGGAAGCAGGAGCTGTTCGGAGCCTCTCCCGACATTCAATCCCCCGGCGCAGGTGTGAAGCTGCCGGCCCCGAATCCTCTGCATACCTGTCATACCTGTAGCCACCCCTGTCATCCCTGTGGCCACCCCTGTCATCCCTGTGGCCACCCCGGTGGTGGGCCCAGGACCCCCGAGGGAGACCCCCATCCTCATCCCCCCATCCTCATCCCCCCATCCTCATCCCTCCCCCCAACACCCACCAGGCTCTCCCGGATCCATCCTTCCCACCCCTCCCTGCTGACACCCATGCCCCCAAAAAGGGGGACAGTCCCCTTGTGTCCCCCACCCCAACAAGGCAGTCGGAGAAGTTTCCAGCACATTTTGCTTTTTATTACCACGCAGAACACGCACTACAGTTGCCGATACCTACGACAGGGAACGCACGCACACGGGCACGAAAAGGAAAGAATAAATTAAAACAAACCGTGTAACAATAAAAAAAAAACCCAACAACAACAACAAAAAAAAACCAAACAACAACGGGAGGTGGGGGAGAAATTATAATAAAAAGGAAAGTGAAGAAGGGGGTCTGGGGACACTGAGCTTCTAGGCAGGACGTTTGGATTTGATCTCATGGCTGACGGACGCCTTCCAGCGCGGAGGAAGATGCGCGGTCACGTCCCGGGGCCGCCTCGGCAGCCTCCTCTTCCTCCTGGGCTCGGTGGCGGCTGGAGCTCCCCGAAAAGCACCTCCGAGGGATGCCCCGGGCAGGGGGGATGACGGGGGTCCCCGGGCACCCCGAGGAAAGGCCGCGGGCGCCGGCGGTGGCGGCTTCGGCCACGTCCCTACAGTTGGTTGGGTGCCGCCACCTGTGTCCCCCCTTCCTCCCCCGGGTTCCTCTCCATGGTGGCTGCACCTGGAGCCTGTCCCTGCCTTAGTCGTTGGAGGTGACGTCGATGTCTTCTCCGCTCGACTGCTTGGTGGCGAGGCGCCATCGGTTGATGTGGTGGGAACCTTTCTTCTTCTGGTCCGAGTCGGGGCCTTCCTCCTCCAGCTTCTGCCGTTTGTATTTCGTCCGCCTGTTCTGGAACCACACTTTCACCTGGGGAAGAGGGAGAGACGGGCGATCGTGGGGGGCCTGGAACTTATGGTCCAGGGCTGGAACCTCGGTTTTCCTTGGAGACAGGCAAAAAAACCAGTCCCTGTCCTTCCAGGAGTGCTCCGACAGCCACCCTGCCCTGCCTCAGTTTCCCAGGGCAAGGTGGGATGTGGGGAGGGGAAAGGCAGGAAGATCCGGGATGCTGCCACCTCCCAGTTCCACTTCCCTGCACATCCCGGCCTTGGAGAAACCCAAGTAGGTGAAGGACACTCAGTGACACCTCAGACATGGGGACAGAAGGGGCAGGGACCCCTCGTTCCAGTACCAGGAGCCCATCTCCCTGGAATGGTGGGAACAGCCAAACCCAGCCCCATTCCAGGTGGTCCCAGGTGCCAGGATGCCACGGGCACAGCGGCCGTGGCTCCAGTGACCACATGGGATGACACTCAGAGTCATCCCCACACCTCCAACCAGGACTATTAACTGCAATTATCGATCATTAATTTACCACATTTGGGTTTCAGGAGACCTTCTCCACCAGCATGGTGGTCAAACGCTGTTCCAGGAGCCCAGAGAGGCAGCGGGGTCTCCATCCTTGGGAAGGTGGATCCCTCCCTCCTCACCTACCCAAGGCCCTGAGTGTCCTGCTCTGCCCCCACACCCCCTCCATTCCAGTGCTGGGTGCACAGGTCAGGGTGGACAGTGGCCGGGGCAGCAGGAACACGGACACAGGGATCCCCACGGGGTGCTGTGGGTACCCCCTGGGGGGTGCCAGGGGATGTGGGATGCCAGCGGCAGCAGTGCTGGATGCTGCTCCAGGGGTGAGGGATGCTGCTGGAAGTGATGATATTCCAGTCAGGGATGCAGGATGCCGCAGGGAGCGGTGCGGGATGCAGGATTCAGGATGGCAGCGGTGTGGCAAGCTGCAGGCAGTGGTGCAGGATGCTGCAGACGGGATCCAGGAGGCTGCAGGAAGGAGGAGGATGCTGCCCAGCTCTGGGCCCACAGCACTAGGTGCCGCTGCTCGGCCGCCGCTGGCAGCTCAGCCCAGCCCAGCCCCGCTTAGTGCAGCCCAGCCCGGCCCAGGCTGAGCCTTTCTCTGCTGTCAGTCGCTCCAGATCCCGCAGCCGCTGCCACAGCTCATCCCGCGGGACACCATCCCCTTTCCCATCCTCTCCAGCACTAACCCCAGGCACCACTCTCCGCTCCGGAGCCTTCCCCGGGCGGCTCGGGACGACATTCCCACCTCCCTGTGCTCCCTGGGAGCCGCAGGCAGCGCCAGCCCTTGACTTTAAGGCTGCTCAGCCTATGGAAACAGCTGCTTTATGGCACCGGGATGTGTTATAACCCTCCTCCCGGGACTCAAACCATTTGCTTTCCTACCTTTGGGGCATTCCTGGAACAATACCGAGCTGGCGCCTTTCATTCAACCACCGCAAAGCACTTTGCAAACTTTAATTAAAGCTCTCAGCCCTCTGGGAGCAGGGAAGTTGCCTTATCCCTAAATTATAGAAGGGGAAACTAAGGCATAAAGCAATTAAGATGCTTGAGTGAGGCTGTGTGGAAAGCAGGGGTGGCTGGGCAGTGGTTCTCCCCAGCTCAGCTCAGCCGTTCTCCTGCGGGATGAGGCTCCCCTGTGATTCCCAGCGGTCTCAGCTGCGGGAACGGGGATGTTTCCAGGCTGGACGGGCTCCCTGACCCCTCCAGTGTCACATCCCTCCCTCCAACAGGCCAGAAGCCACAATGAGAGAAGTGTGAGAACCTCACAGTGGGCAACGGCGGGATAAGCTGCCCCCTACAAAGGATCATCCTGACTCCAAGAGTAATTGGTTTAAACCCCCAAGCCCGGGGTTTTATCCCTTCCCAAACCCTCGCCGCATTAACCATTGTCATGCCGGGGGTTTGTTATTCCAACTGCTGTGACGCTCCCAGGGATCCTTCCCAGCCCTTCCCCGGGGCTGGCTCTGCCCTCCGGGGTCGCTGCTGTTCCCGAGCGATGGGGATGCTCCTTGGATGGCTCCTGCATCCCGATCCTGCCCCTAAGCGCAGCTCCCACCCCTGGTTTTCCCTGCACATTCCTACTCATCCCCCTGCGGGCTGCCGGGACATCCTGCTCTGCTTCGGGAATTCCAACAGCACCTGGAAAATCAGTCCTGGCTGAAAGGTGACATTGCCACCATCCCGCCGGGGACAATTAAAACCCAGCAGCTTCCTGTGGAGCTTCCCCTGGACAATGACTCCAACCAAAGGCTGTGGAGCACTGGGATGGCTTTGGATGGTGACGGAGAGGGACCAACCCACTTGTGCTGTCACCCAAAGTGCCACCACCTCGAAGAGCCTGTTCCTGCCATCCCAGCTGGGACTTTCCTTCTAAAAACATCCCAAAACTTTTAGGAGGTTGTTTTCGGGAACAGTCCTGAGGGAGGGACAGCTGCCAGCCCCGGGCTTCGCGCTGCGGCCGCTCTCCGGCCGTATCTGGGCATCTTTCTCCTCCTGTGATTCCCAGGCATTTGCTCCCGTTAATTATTAATTATGGAGTGGCTGCAATGCCCAACCCAAACCCCAGAGCCAGGGCTGCTGTGTCACCATCCCAGGACAACATGGGCAACAGCAGGAGGGGACATTGGGATAGATGGTGCCTCCATAAACCCCCCAAAGTCAGGAGGGGACACTGGGATACACAGTGACTCCATAATCCCCCCATAGTCAGAAGGGGACACTGGGACAGATGGTGCCTCCACAACCACCCCAAACTTCCCTCTGGAAGGAGCCAAGGAGAGGCCTTTGCTTTGGGAATGTGGATTTGAGACCCTGAGTGGGGTTTGCCCCATGAGCTGCCAGGGATGGAGAGGCTCTGCTGGGGGATCCCGGCTGCATCATGGAAAATTACCTCAGGGAAGTGAATGTTCAGCCCAAACCCTTTTTCCCCCCAGTTCCTTCAATTTTGCTGTTCCACGGGCCTGTCTTATCCCACACTGATGCAGTTCCTTGGTAGGAGGAAGGATGGGAAGGGGTTAAACACCTGCACCCTTCCCCACCCCATATCCCAAGGCATTTCCTGATGCTAGGAAGGTACCTGTACCCTTTTCACCTTCCCCTGGGCTGCTCCAGGTGTTGCTCCCCGGCTGAGGGACCCGGTGTGGGCACAGCCCGAAGGGTAAAACTCCCTTTTCCAGGGGGAAAAGCAGCTGGGAAATAGGGCCAGGCACAGCCATAACCTGCAGCCCTGTTCTGGGAATGATTCAACCCACTCAAAAATAATAAAACCCCCCAGGCCACAGGTTTGGATGTGGGGCTGAGTGTCTGCACCAGGTGAAAATACACCTGATGTCACCTGCTGTCACAGCAGGGACGGGAGTCCTGGATAAGAGGAGCTGGTTTTCCATGGAAATTTGATTGCATGTAGGATTCAGCACTGAATATATAATTATTATTAATAATAATAGTAATAATATCCTGCTTTTGGCACAACCACCAGCTGCCTGCTCTCCCAGTACTCGGAGGCCCATCCCGTATCACATCCCTCCGCACGTCGTAATTATTTCCCTCCAGGTAAATTAAATCAGATTTTTTTAAAGATTATTTTTCCAAAGCCACGAAACAAAAGGGAAAAAGCCTTTCCCTGCTGCCTGCAAACCACTGTTGCTGCTGGTACCAGTTTTCTGCTCATTCCTGGATGGATCCACGGAGCTCCAGGAAGGACAGGAACCTTTCCCAGCCCCGCAGACTCTTCTACCATCACCCACACCCGCTCCCTTCCCAAAAACGTGGAAACACTGGACTACAAAACGTGCTGAGGCACATAAAAATATATTTTAAAATTATCTATATTGCCCCTTCCCATTTCTAAATCCCCACGGGATTTAGGGCTGGATGCCGCCGCCTTTTCCCCAACAAATTGCATTACTGAGCTCAGGGTTGGGGCACTGCTGGAAAAGTGAGGGAAGGGCTGAGCTCCCCCTCGGGCATCCCACAGCTGCCCTTTCCGCCCAGACAAGTTCCTGGTTGTTCTTTGACCTTTGGGTTTTGTTCTTTTTTTCCCCCCTTTCACATTATTTCAGCCCGGAGAGGTGACGGAAGCAGCAGGAAAGGATCGGAGCCGGGGTGTCAAGGCTGTGCCCTGTGGGGCTGGAGGGGCTGGGAGAGCATCAGCACCGGGATACAAACTCCCTCTGGATTTTGTGGGCTCGGACCATCCTCCCCAGTATCCACAGCTCCTCTTTCCCCCTGTCCCCTTGACATTTCCCTCCCAGGAACTTCCCGCTCACAGAGATGCGTTTGGAGGTTTTGCTTGGCAGAGCCTGGGTGAGGATGAGCCAGGCAGGGACTGGGAACACCCACGGCTCCAGCTTTAATTCCCAATTAAATTAAAGGATAAAAATGAAATTAATTCAGAATATAGGCCCAAGTACCTCACCAGAATTTGGGGAAAACTTTCTCCATCCATTATGGAGAATATTATGAATATTATGGGAAATAATGCACCTTCACCTGGAGCATTTGGGAAAAGCCACTCACTGGGACACCGGGGTTGGACACAGAGAAGCTCAGCCCTGATTCCTCCATTTTCCACCAGCACTGCACACTTTTCCCTTCATCCCTGTGCTTCTCCTGGCTCTCACTATGTCCAAATGCCTGTGAAATGTCCGTTCTAATCCCAGGAAGTCACAGCTGAAGTCGGTGCCCTTCGACAGGCACCATCTCCACACCCATCCTGACTTTCAAGCACCGTGGTGTTGATGCACAGAACCAAAACCTCACGGCTCAGCCACAGATTTCCAGCTTTCCAAGGAAGGATACCAGGCTGCTGCTCCTTTTCTAAGCAGATTTTTAAAACCCTGCAGGGGAAACACCCTAAACAAGCAAGAAATAACACCGGAAAACTGCTCCAGAGCGCGGGATGTTGCCAGACCCGCATTCCCAACTTCCAGCCCTGCCAGGGACCACTGTGACAACCGAACACTGCGGCACAAAAAAATCCCAAAGCCACCCCGAGCTCCTGGAAAACCCCCACGGTTCAGCCTAGTGGGATTCCTGGGCAAACCCAGCTGGGATTTTGCAGCTCTGCTTGGGTTTGGAGCTGCGACGGCGGGCCGATCCCCCCGTGTGAGTGGGTGGGTGGAGAGATGGATGGATGGAGGGATGGAGGGATGGATGGAGGGATGGATGGAGGGATGGATGGAGGGATGGATGGATGGAGGGCAGGGGCAGTACCTGGGTCTCGGAGAGGCTGAGGCTGCTGGCCAGCTGCTTGCGCTCGGCGCCCACCACGTAGTGGTTCTTCTCGAAGGCCCGTTCCAGCCGCAGGAGCTGCGATGGAGAGAAGGCCGTGCGGATGCGCTTGGGTTTCCGGGCGAAGGGGCCGTGGAGGAGGAGGCTTTCCTGGGATACCTCGCTCCCTGTGGGCAGAGAGCAGAGTTAAGGCCCTGCAGCAGCACCCCCGGCAGCGGCTCCCCCGCTGTGGGACCAGGGGTGGGTGTTGGGGTGACCCTTTGGCTTTGGGGAATGAGAAGGAGTGAGAAGGGAGTTTTGGGGGTCCTGGGTGCTTCTCCCCTCCCAAAATTGTCCTGGATTTGTCCTGGGGATGTGGTTGTGCTCCCTCCTGGCTGCCCTCAGTGGGGTTGGATGTGGGAGCGAGGAAGGGAAAGGAGAGAGAGAGAAAGAGGGAGAAGGGATGGATGGGAGAGCAGGAGGAAGAGGGAAGAAAGAGAGGGAGAAAGGAGAGGCAGAGGAGAAATTGGGAATTATAAAATAGGAGAAAGTGAAAAACAGAAGTAAAAAAGAGAAAAGAGAGAAAGAGAAGAGAAGGGGAGAAGGAAAGTGGGAAAGTAAGAAAGCAGGAAAAAAGGAAATTAAAAGACGGAAAGAAAAACAAGGAAAAGGAGTGAAAGGAGAAGGAACGAAAGAAAGGGGAAAGTGGGAAAGCACGAAAAAGAAGGAAAGAAGCAAAGATTAAAGAAAGAGAAAAGGAAAGTTGTAAAGCAAGGAAGAAAGAAACGGTAACAAGAAACGAAAGAAGGGGAAGCGAATGAAAAATCAAGCCGGAGAAGGAAGGCAGAGCAGCGGGCCGGGAGCGGGGCCGGAGCGGGAGCCCCGCAGAGCCCCGGCAGGAGCCGCTCCCGGGGCCGGGCCGTGTCCCCGCCTCGGGCACCGCCGGCAGCGGCCGCAAATCCCGGCGGAGCCACCGGAGACGAGCGAGGGGTTGGTGCCGAGCAGATAAAACTAATCCGAGCTCCGGGACCCGCCGGCACCGCGGCGGGGACGGCGGGACGGAGAGGGGACCGGGAGGGAGAGGAAACGGAAAGGAAAAACAGGGGGGAGGAGAGGAAAAAAGAAGGGGGGAAAAGGAAATTAAAGGACGCAGAGAGAGAAAGGAAAAGGAAGATGATGGTAAGAAAGAGAGAGAAAGGAAATAAAGGTAAAGGAAATAGAGAACAGAGAGAAAATTTAGAGAAAATTTAGAGAAAGGAGGAAAGAATGAAAGAAAGAAATGAACGACAATAAAACAAAAAGTAGAGAAAGAGAATAAAACAAAAATAAGATAATAAAACAAATAGAAGAAGAGAAAAGGAATAAAATAAAAAGAAGAAGAGGATGAAAAAGAAGAAGGGAAAGAGAAGAGAAGAAAGAAAAAGAAGAAAAAAGAAAGAGAAGAAAAGGAATAGAGACAAAATCTACAGAACCAAACAGCATCTCGCTGCGCAGCCGAGATCCACCGCCCCGAAATCTTTCCTTTCGTTCCCGAGACGGAGAAAACCAAATTCCCAGCTCGGCCGCGCCGGGAGGCGGCAGCGCCGGTCCCGTTCCCGGGAAACCCGCGATGCTCGGCCGGGACTCTGCGGGGCCGCCCCGATCCCCCCGCTCTGCCCGAGCATCTCTGGGATCCCGCCGGCCCGGGCTGGGCACAGGGATCGGTACCGGGAGGGCACAGGGATCGGTACCGGGAGGGCACAGGGATCGGTGCCGGGCTGGGCACAGGGATCGGTGCCGGGCTGGGCACAGGGATCGGGACTGGGAGTGCACAGGGATCGGTACCGGGCTGGGCACAGGGATCCGTGCCGAGCTGGGCACAGGGATCGGTACCACCGTGTAAACGTGGAAAGGCTCCCGGCAGCGCCGTGCGAGCGCCCGGGGCACCGCAGCAACAGGTCCTGCCCTCCGGGCCCCCCTCGCCCCCCGGGTTAAGGAGCCCCGCGGCCCCCGGGGCAGCCGGCAGCCCTCGCCCCGCTCACCTTGGAAGCGGTGGCCGAAGAAGCGGTTCCGCAGCACCCAGGGGTAGAAGTTGAGCGGGTCGCGGTGCTGGGGTCCGAAGAAGGGGTGGGGGTGCGGCAGGGCCGAGCCCCCCAGCTGGGGGGGCCCGACGGGCAGCGCCGGGTGCCCCACGGCCTCGGGGAAGACGAGCTCGGCGCTGCCGTACAGGGCCCGCCCGGCGGCTCCCTGGAAGCCCGGGGCGAAGGCGGCGGCGTCGGCGGCTGCGGCGGGGCCGGGGTAGGCGAGGGCGGCGGGGCGAGGAGGGTCCTCGGGGCCCAGGGGGGTGTCCTTGCCCACCAGGGACTCGATGGTGAAGCAGCGCTTCGCAGACGGCTGGAACATGGTGTGAGCAGGGAACGGGGAAAAG
>VXBA01004619.1:0-36491 GCA_013399895.1 Serilophus lunatus | reverse complement strand
CCACCTTTTCTAGGCCCCTCTCTATGTGAAGCAAGTAGTACTCTCCTTGAAAAAGGATGCTTGGTCATTCAGGATGTTGCTGAACAAGACTGTCATCTTCGGGGTCAGTCTTGAGCGACCAGTGTCCTGAACCGCCTGCACGCAGAGTTGGGTCTGTGGCTTCAGTGCACTTTATCACCTGCTGTTTTGACCCTCGTCTGTCACTACAGGACTTTACGAATGTGGGTGTACCCTTCTAGCCTGTGCAATGGATTTTTTAGGTGAGGCTCAGCGTGTGCAGAACTGGCCCCACCCTTTACTCCTAAGATTCATCTGCCAGGGCCTAGCAAGTTTGGACGGCGACAGCAAAGGCCTCAGGAAGTAGGTTTCGTTAGAGTATCCTCCTCTGAGATGGATGGCCTTACAGGGCTAAACGAGCTCTATCTGCCCAGGTTTGAGGTTAGAGTTGTCCTTCTCCTGGGATGGTTGCCAGGAGGCTAGTGAGCCCATCCTACCCGTGAACACACTTAGTCTGACCCTTCAGTTGCGACCTGTCTGGCATGGGAGACTCTACCAGAGGCATATGCCAACACCAGTATAGCTCGCAAACTCATAAGGGCACGCAAGCTTCTCCCTTGTGACAAGGGGGTGTCTGTGGAGAAGTTTCCAAGTTAGGTATCGCATTACATAAAGCACAGTACATCCACACAGAGGTTGCTGAATATTGTGAGCTAGACTTCTAAAGTAAGGATAAATGTACTGGCTTAAATGTGAATAGTATCAGACCTCTCACAAAAGAGGCAAAATATCCACCTGAGTATAAAATTTTTTACATTTGAAATATACATTGAGAAAGTTCTGAAATAGTGAAGTGATAAAATCTTGGTTGATTGAAAAAATGTATGCCTATTCCCAAAACTGAGATGAATAACAGCATAGATTTGTGAATTTCTATTTTGTTTCAAACTTTTTACTTACATTTACTTGCATTTCTAGTAACTTCATTCTTTGACGACAATTACGACCAAATTATTCTCTCTTTACACAGGGAAACTGAAAGTAGAGATTACACTTTTATATAATTTTTCAAATAAAGTTTTAAAAAACTGGAATCTTCTTGGCCAGCAGAAACTAAACTCAAGATCTTACTGCATTAGGTGTTCTATTGATGTGTTCTTATAATCTGTATATAGATAATTAAAAATACCACTTATCTTGTATTTATCTTCTAAATATATTTAGTATACAGTATTCAATCTAATAATACTGTTCTTTCTCTTCTATGTGCACTTTTGCTGGTTTGGAGGGGTTTTTTGCTAATTCTATTATTGGTTATCCAGTCTTGAAAACAAACACATATTTATTCAAGGAATTTCACCAAACGTTTTTCATTATATTTAAATATTTTCCAGGTCTGCTCTGCCTTCTTTTCTTTTTTCTTCTTTCTTTTTTTTTTTTTAATTATAATTTTGTGTTATTGCTAGCATTAGCAATTTAGTGTATGTCTCCCAGATATGCCTACAGTCATAGGCACACTTCATAATATTTACAGAACTGAAATAGTTTTGACATGAATAATTAAATTATTGAATGGACATTGTGAATGAAGTATATTTGCAAGATTTCCACTGGATCAGAAGTTTGACCCAGTAGTGAATCTCTGAGGAAAAGCTCCCTCTGCTTCTGTGTATGAAAGACAACAACTGAATAAAGACATTAAATAATTTACTTCCTGTATTGGAAATATTTTTTCAAAAAACATTAAAAAGTAGTAAACACAACCACCTCACCATCATTAATTACAGTAATTTTTAACAGGCTTTGAAGAAAATTTTTTATACCAGTGCAATATATTCTCAATCTTTTTCAGCTATTTGTAATTTAAAAAGCACCCAAAAAGATAACCCATTTTATATGAATTTGTTAAGATGAGCCTGAAGGTTTCCAAATATATTAGTTAGCTAGCTTGTGCTCTCATTGATAATGAAAAGTGAGGTCTAGGTTGGATATTTTTTCTATTTCAGTGCTGAAGAAGATGTTACAAAGAGGAGGGAGTTATGATACAGACTGAACTACTATCTGATGCAAGAATCTAAACTAAACATATCTAAAGAGAAAAGATTCTTTAGATTAGAGGGGGAGGAACAAAAGCCAAACCCAACTTTCCTACTTCATGGAAAATTTCACAAGTCTTTTAGTATTAATCATAGGATCATCAAGATTGGAACAGACCTACGAAATCATCCAGTCTGACTGTCCACCCAGCACCACCACTGTAGTCCCTAAACCACTAAACCGTATTACACAGCGCCAGATCCAGACACTTCTTAAACACCTCCAGGGATGGTGACTACACCACCTCACTGGGCAACATATTCTGATGCCTGACAACCAGAACAGCGAAAATAGTTTTTCTAATGTCTAATCTGAATCTCTCCTGTCTCATTTTAAGGCAATTTTCTCTTGCCCTCTCATTGTAGGCACAGTAGAAGAGACTGACCCCTCACCTCACCACAACCTCCTTTCATCTTGTAGTAGAAAACAATGTGGTCCTCCCTGCACTTCATAAGACATGCTTTCTAGAACCTTTCCCAGCTCCACTGCCCTTCTCTGGACACACTCCAGCACCTCAATGTCATTTTTGAAGTGATGGGTCCAAAACTGAACTCAAGGAGGGGCAAGGAGGGGTTTCACCCATGCCAAGTAACAATTGCCCCATGGCCAGCTTACACTGCTGCTGTTGAGCTTCTCGAGTAATTAAACTCTTGGGGCCAGAAAAGAATGAAAAGACTGTCCATGAAGGTGTTAAAGCTTGGGGTTTTGTTTCGGTAGGGAGATTGGTTTGGTTTAGTTTGGTTGGGAGGGTTATTTGTTTGTTTGGGAGGAGTTGTTTTGGGGCTTTTTCTTGGGGTTTTTTTTTGCCTTAGAAGATAATAACGAATTTTAAAAGCCAAGGTTTACTACTAATGCTAGTTAGATGTAGATTTCTGAGGCAATTCACCTATTATGTCTTCAGTATCCTGTTATATTTAAATGTAGGTATTGCAGTGTTCAGTGTCTTTCCTGAAAAAATACTAGATAACTGAACGAAAAAAAAAGGCCATGAAAATTATGAAAGTACTTAAAGTAGTAAGCAGTGACAGATGTACATAGCTGTTCCAATAAGAAAGTTAAGCACAGACATTAAGTGCCTTAGAGAATTTCTTAATGTATGAATGCCATGGTTTAACTCCAGCTGGCAACTCAGTACCACACAACAGATTGTTCACTCGCCATCTTCCCCCACACTCCACTGGGGAAAGGAATTGGAAAGAAAAGATAAACCTCATGGGTTAAGAACAATTTAATAATCAAAACAAAGTATGATAATATTAATAATTACTATTACAAACAACTAATAGTATTAATGCATTAAATATGATTATGATGATAATGAAAACAGTAGTAACAACTGTAATGATAAGGAAAGGGAGAGAGAGCAACAGAACCCAACAATAAAAACGGATGCACAATTGCAATTGCTGATGAACAGCCTATCCCCAAACAGCAATTGGCCCTCTTCCAAGTAACTCACTCAGTTTATATACTGAGGCATGTTATCTATGGTATGGAATATCCCTTTGGCCCACTCAGGACAGCTCTCCTGGCCATCCCCCCTGCCCTCAGCCTCTTATTCACCTGCTTACTGGCAGAGCATGGGACCCTGAAAAGTCCTTGACTTAGGGTGAGCATTACTGAGCAACAACAAAAATATTACTGTGTCACCAGCATGATTCAAAAAAACACAGCATGATGACCATTACTCTACATCGTTTAGGTCACAACAGATGCCACACTGCCAGACACCCCCTCACCTTTTCTGTCCATCTAGATATAGACACACCTGCTGTAGGGATCAGATGGGCTCTGCAGTGGGCCTGATGATCGGGCTGGAACTGTCTGTGTTTGGCACTGGGCAACCCATGACTTTTCTCACACTTGCAGATGCCTGATACTCAAACCCAGTCCATAAGTTATCCCTATAAAAGCCAATTGAGTTCATTTAGTCTATGACCTTGGGCTCCATTTCTCATAATAGTCTTTCAGGAAAGAAAAAAATGTGTGTGAAGCTGGATATTGCATGTTGAAGCCAGTTCTGTTCCCATTATCTCTAAGGTCATTCAGTTTCATCATTCTTCATTGATTTAGTGATTGAAGGCGAGTCAGGTTCAGATTCCCAGATCCAGAGCAGCACAGACACACTATGAGCCACCCAGTGTGGTGGTGGGCACTTTGCTGCTGCAGTAGTTATAGTACATGGAGTTATATAGCAATTAACATCATACAATTTAACATCATACAATTAACATCACAGATTATCTATTCTCATCCTAAATGAAAACCCCTTAATACACACAGCAAACTTCCCTATTTTCCCACTCTACCCATCAAATACACAGAGGTCCTTGAGCAAAGGCAATCCCTTGAATATGTCTCCCTTTGCCTGAGGCAGAAATAACCCTGACTGTTTTCCTCAGTACATTATTATGTGCACTACAAGAACTTTATCCTGCTCTAGAGTAGGAGAAAGTTTAGATCAGGCAGTGCCATCCCAATTAGAAGATGCCCTACTGTTGACTAACCAGGTAGCCTTGGATAATTACATATCCCGATGTTTAAGAGCCCCTTCACTCCCACTGTAGTCTTTAACAGTCCATTGCATAATTTGATTTTCTCAGAGCGCAGTGGACAATAGGGAATGTGATATACCCACTCACTCAATTACAAGTTCTTTGGCCCAAGTGTCTATGAGGTTGTTTTGGAAAAGAGTACTGTCTTCTGGTTCAGGTCTGTCTGGAGTACCATGTTGCCATAAGGCTTGCTTTTCCAAGGACTGTGTTCCGGGTGGTGGCATGAGGCACACGATATGTTTCTGGACATCCTGTGGTTACTTCTACCACTGCAAGATGTGAGATACTGGATTATCACATTAATTATGGGGTCAGAATCAACCCAAGTTGTGTGTGTACGGGGAAGGGAGAGGCTGAATGTCACAGAGGTGAGGTAATGGCCTGTCCCACATGTCAGCCCCTGCAGACTCCTGGGGTGGGTGACCCCAGAGCAGCTGTCGGTCAAAGCCAGCCTGCACCTGGGAGCACACCCACACCACACCAAGGTTGTCGGCTGTCAATTGCTAAAATGAAGGCTGGGAAAGGTGAAGAGTAGGACACACCCTCTCTGAGTGCTGGAACTCCTCACAGAAAAAACGGAAAAAGGTGTTATTACTGATAGCTCCCACTAGATTGCGCCTGAAGTACAGAGCAGATGGCAGAGCAGATGCAGAGTATGCATACTAGATCAGTGATTTATAATCAGAAAACACTGGAAAGAACAATACAATAATAATCTTAGCCCAGACTCCGCCCAGGATAAACAGCACCGCAAGAACACATACTGCAAGAACCGTATTTTATAAAGCAAATCTGAGCACACACACAGGAACTCTAAGAGTAAATGAATTAACATGATGATGCAACTATGAAATTAATAAAATAAATGCTTATAACAAATTTGCTTTATCACAGTCTGCTCAGATCTGCAGTTATCTTGACCTTCTGTGCCTCACATTTGGCACCAAAAAGAACTATTGTGGTTTAATCCCAGATGGCAACTAAGTGCTTCTTAATAAGTGCTAACTACTGCAGATCACTTACTCCTCCACACTGCAACTCCATTGGTAGGGAGAACAAGAAATTGAAAATAAACCTCATAGAATGAGATGAGAACATTTTAATATCTGGAAAAAAACCAAGCAAACTGAATAATATTAAATACGCTAATATTAATAATTGTAATTATAAACAGAAGGAGAGGGAGTAACAGAACCCAAGAGAGACAAGGGATGCACAATGCAATTATTCATCATCCACTGCATGACGCCAAATCCTATCCCTAGACCTCAACCAGCCTCCTTCCAGGTAACCCCCCTAGTTTATATACTGAGGCATGTTGGTCTATAGTACAGAATATCCTTTTGTCCAGCTCAGGTCAGCTCTCCTTGCCAGCTTCCCCCCAGCTTCTTGTTCACCTGCTTTCTGGCAGAGCACGGGACACTGAAAATTCCTTGATTTGGGATAAGAATTACTGAGCAACAAGCAAAACATCACTGTATCAACAGCATGATCTTCATACTGCATCTTCACTAAGGGGCCACACCTTGAATCCAGTGTTCAGTTTTGGGCCCCTCACTACAAGACAGATGCTAGACTGTGTCCAGAAAAGAGCAAAGGAGCTGGTGAAGGATTTCAAACACAAGTCTGATGAGAGGGGGGCTGTGGGAGCTTGGGTTGTTTAACCTGGAGGAAAGTGGACTGGGAGCAGACCTTATTGATCTCTACAACTACCTGAAGTGAGGTTGTAGCAGAAGACACTTCTCCATGACCTTCTTCTAGGAGAGTCCATCCCATGAGCAACAGTTCTCCATGAACTGCCACCACATGTGTCACTCTTCCATGGAGTTCAGCATCCTGTCCCAAGTAAGCTCTGGGACAAGCCTTGGCACCTAAGCTCTCAACAGCACGTGCCCATTCTGGTGCATTAAACTCCAGTTGGGAAACAGGCAGATACTAGGACAAAGGTGTGCAGGTCTCTCCCAGTTCCTTTCATGGATCCAGCCATGCTCCCAGCACTGTGCATTCTGTCTTGACAGAAACAGCTGAAACAGGTAAGAACTCACAGCTTTTGGCAAGATATTTATTTATATATTATGCCTAAAAAAGTAATTGTCTTCTACAGTAAAGTATCCCTGATGGCACTGGTAGCAGGGACACCAGGACGATGCTTACAGGTGGCAGCACATGGCATTTTGTTGGGAGCACCATCTTGCTTAAGGTGCTGAATCTTGTTAAGGAGTGGTGCCCTCTCTGCCACCGGCCAACGGGGAAGTGGCAGACCTGGGAATGCTGCTCCAAAATCACATGAGATTGAGAGCCAATAAAAAGCCACAGAACATGGAAGTTCGTCCCTTTTTCCGGCTTAAAATTTTCGCTAAAATAAAATAATCATTTACATAATTATGTGGAGTGGCTCTCCCCCGTTTTTAACACTTCCTTGCTCTCTCCCGCTCCCTCTGCCTTGTTGAACGCAGAGTGCTCCGACGACTGTCCTGGCAGCCATTCCGCTGGAGCACCGCAGGCAGCTCTTCTCCAGCGACAAGATCTGGAAATCAGGGCTGGGAGAGGTGGCTCGGCACTGGCCCTGAGGCAGCGCGGTCGGGCCCGGCGGCAGCTCTGGCCCAGGAAGCGCTGGAGCTCCGACAGCTCCCGGCCCCCACAGCCCCACATCCGCGGCCCTCACGGCCCTGCACAAAATGGCGGCAGCGGGGGGCAGGAGCCCACGGGTGGCGGGAAGCGATGTGTCCCTGCCCTGCCGCGTGTGGGAAGCCGCTTCAAGGAGCACCACTTCTGCTTTGGGGACACTGGAGCTAGGGCTGATGACGAACCGGCCAGCTACAAAATGCCATAGAGTGTGTGAGAAACGGGCCCACAATTATTTTAATTTTCAAAAGCAATTTATTATAAAACAAAGGCAATCAGCGCTGGGCGCGTGACTTGGTTGGTTTTCAAGTCAGAGGCGCAAAGGGTCCTCAGACAGGTCAGGTTTTTATAACGAAATTGGCACAAAAGCGGGTGGGATTATTACAATTTCTTTGAGGTAGGAGGGAAATTATTTCCATAGGTACATGCCCTTTCTCCTCCCCTTGGGAATTTGGGTCTGGGGGATTTTATTGCTTTTTGAGGGTCTTGAGACTGAAGTAGAACACTCTTCCTCATCTTGAACTTTTCAACTTTCCTGGAAAAAACTGGCATGAGCCTTCCTTGATTGGCTCTGAAGGTGGCGTTATCTTCTGGTGGCCCAATTGATGGCCTACCCAGGAGATCCTGGAGAGATTTACTGCAGAAAGGTGTCTGTGTTCCTTCAAAGTTTCGGGGAGTGAACAATGTGTCCTTGTTCTAATGGTCTTCAGCAGGAAGGGCTCATTAGAGCTCACCATCTCTTACATTACACTACTAACATATCTAAACACTACAACATGAATCTTATTCATTTAATCAAAGCATAACTCTAAAACTGCTTACAACATGGACTCCACTCATTAGCGAAAGCAAAATTCTATCAGCATTACATTTCACAAGTGGATTAAGGGAGAGCGTGAATTTAGAGAAAGCTCGAGAGATAAGAAGCAGAGCTTTCAGCTCCTGTAGTGATTTAGCAGGAAGGGATCACTGGGCTCCTCACTGCTGCTATGACCAGGTCATGGGGCTGTGTTCCTGATGTGGGGTGTTGCCCTCTAGCTAAACTGTCCCACATTCTCTCTAAAAGACTGTGCAGAAGGAGACATTCCGTGTGGGAGAAAATGAGAGAGTGCCAGTCTCAGATGAAGAAAGACAGCCAGAGCCAGACCCCAGGACACATGCTCAACCTCAGTGATGTCCTGGGGTATAGTGCTCCGGAGATGCTGGCTTGGGGAAAGAAAAGCCTTTCTGCTGTATCCCTGCAGTGCTCTCCAGGGATGATCCACAGGTCCCCAGCAGACAGCCCTGGTCTGCAGCCCTGAAGAACAGACAGGGGCAGTGCTGCTGCAGCTGCTCCCTGCACACAAGCTCTTGTCCAGGAGAACTTGAAGGGGTCCTTGTTCTCCCCTGGTGCTAAGGCAACAGAGCCGGAAGCACCAGTCTCTGAAAACGAAATCCCTTGGTGAAGTGAAGTGCCTTGATTCAAAGATTATCCACAGCACACATGGTAAACACTGTCTCCTGCACTCTTTTCTTGTCTCAGGGTCAGTTTCTCTGTAGAAAATGTACACTGCTGGTTCTCAGGAGCTAAGAAAGAACTGCTTTGTTGGTACTTCAGCAGCCGCAGCTTTGCTCGTGCTTGGGATAGAGATGTGTTGCGTAATCTTGTCACAGCTGAGGAGAGACAAGTGAGTTGACTTTTCTGAAGACTTAGTTATTGTTACTGCTGGTGGGGAGTCTTTACGCCATGGTGGAGTGGCAAGCCAGCTCCTGGCAGTAGTATCCTGAAACCTCCATGGTACAGTCCTGTGCTCTTAATTCATATCCATGAGTAATTTTCTCTGAAATCTCTTTGTACTGAAGGACCCCGGGAGATGAAGGAGCACCACTACAAATCTATCCTGACTCTGCCTGCGAAACGAAAGCTCTCTCCAGAGATACAGGAGAAGCAGAGTCAGGAGAAGTAACAGCAAGGGGTGAGAGAGGCGAAGGAAACAAGTTCCACAGCAGCTGCCACCTGTCAGCAGGGATCTTCGCAGCAGAGCTCGCCCAGCTGTACAAGCACATAGGCACAGAGCCCTCACCTCTGCCCGCTTGTCCCAGCTGCTGTCTGGCTGATGGTGCCTCTCTATGTTGTTAATTGTTTCAGCTGCTTCTTTCAGGCTAGTGATAGAAAGATAAGGATTTTTGAATATGATTTTTAGTATTTTGCACCTATGCCTTATCTAAGCAAAGAATTTTAAAGTTAGGACCATGAAATTTTGCTTAAACTCTGTTAAAGACTTAGAGATAAATGCTGAACTATGCATCTGCAGCCAGTATTCTTAGAGACTAATGTACCATAAAGAATTGTTTTTGTAGATGATCTTTTACTAAAGATAAATGTTATGTCTTGGGAGGTAGTTGAACCAATAAGGTAGGGAGTCAAAGGTGAATTTCAGAATATCTGAGATGATGTGAAAGTGGCAGTGGGCCTCGAATAGTTAGGAGTTGTTGTTAAGTTCTTTGTTTAAAATTGTATAAATACCCTGTTTTGAGATCGTTCTCTTAAGTTTCTTCTGGGGAATAATTGCATGTGGTTCCTGACATCATTAATAAATGGAATGTTCCATCTAGTAACTTTGGTTTTGGGAGTGATTTCTGGATCTTTCATTCAATAGAATTCACAGAGCTGGGAACATGGCTGGTTCTATGAAAGGAGCTGGGAGAGACCTGCACACCTTTGTCCCAGTATCAGCCTGGTTCCCCAAATGAGGTTTAATCCAGCAGAACGGGGACTGTTGAGACCTTAGGTGCAAATGCTTGTCCCAGAGCTCACTTGGCATGGGATGCTGCACTTGGGACAGGATGTGGAAGAGTAACATGGAGAACTGTTGCCCATGGGATGGACTCTTTTAGGAGAAGGTCATGGAGAAGTGTCTCCTGTGGAAGGGACTCCATGCTGGAGGAGGGGAAAGGCTCTTCCTCCAAACAGTGTCAGGAGTGTCATGTGATGAACTCACCATTACTCCCACTCCCTGTGTCTGTGCACTGCTGACGGGAAGGAGCTAGAGCTTGGGAAGAAGGGAAGCCAGGAGAAAAGACGGTTTTTAAGATTTGACTTCTCATTATCCTGCTCTGATTTTGTTAGTAATAAATTTCAATTCTTTACTGTGAGGGTGCTGTAACACTGGAACAGGTTTCCAAGACAGGTTGTGGATGCCCCATTCCTGACAGTGTTCGAGGCCATGCTGGATAAGTCCTTGAGCAACCTGGTCTAGTGGGAAATGGCCCTGCCTATGGCAAGGGGCTTGGGACTAGATGACCTTTAAGGCCCCTTCCAACCCGTAATGTTCTATAATTCTGTGATTCTATATTGCCTGAAGCATGCTGCAGAGACAGTTGTAGATGTCTCTGAACGCAGTCACTGAGTGCTTACATTCCACCTCACCCAGTTACAAGGAATTTCAGAACTTTGCACTTTGAGGCCACCTTCAAGATTATCCAGAGCACAGAGTACAGTAATGTGAGGCAGTTCTTGTCTCCTTCAGCAGCAGATGTTAGGGAAAAAGCTGAGACTGCTGGTTAACAGGGGATGAGCAGGAACTATATTCTAGGGACGGCAGCAGCCTTGGGTGTGCTCCTGTCTGGGACAGTGGTACCTGGCATAGTTATGTCACAGCTGAGGAGGAGAAACAAGTGAGTTGGCTTTCCACAGAATCATAGAATCAATTGGGTTGGAAGACCTCTGAGATCATCAAGTCCAGCCTTTGACCTAACAACACCTTGTCAACTAGACCACGGCTCTAAATGCCACATCCAGTCTCTTCTTAGATGCCTCCAGGGACAGTGACTCTACCACCTCCTTGGACAGCCCATTCCAATGCCCAATCACTCTCTCTGTAAAGAAATTCCTCCTAATGTCTAGCTCAAACTTCCCCTGGTGCAGCTTAAGACTGTGCCCTCTTGTCCTGCAACTAGTTGCCCAAGAGAAGAAACAGATACCCACCTTGCTACAACCTTCTTTCAGGAAGTTTTAAAGGGAGCCTTCTCTTCTCCCGGCTAAACAACCCTAGCTCTCTCAGTCACTCCTCACAGGACTTGTGCTCCAGTCTCTTCACCATCGTTGATGCCCTTCTTGGGACACATTTCAGCAGCTCAACATCCTTCTCAAATTGAGGGGCCCAAACCTGGACACTGTTTTCTCAACAGTTATTTATTGCTGCTGTTGGCAATGGGAGTGTTTTCACTGTGCTGGAGGGCCAAGACAGCTCCTGGCAGTACTCTCATGAAAAGCCTGCAGTGTGGTCCTTTAACTGTGTTTTTAGTTCTTATCCATGAGTAATCTTCTCAGAACTCCTTGTACTGAAGGATGCAGGGAGATGGAGCAGCACAAGGACAAGCCCAATCTGACTCTGCCAGTGAAAAGAAAGCTCTTTCTAGAGAGAAAGGGGAAGCAGAGTGAGGAGAAGGAGCAGAAAGGGGTGATTGTTCTCAAGCAAAATTGTTCTCGGCAACAGCAGCTGCCGCAAGTCAGCACGGATCTTTGCAGCAGAGCTCACCCAGTTGTACAAGAATATGGACACCTCTGCCCGCTTGTGTCAGCTGCTCTCTGGCTGACAGTGCCTCTGTACGGGAGAACTGGGTTTCCCTGATTTCACTTCAGCCCACACAATCCTGGTCCTGCCACCAGTACCAACAGGGATACTTTACATCAAGAGATGATGCATTTTTTTAATGGATAATATCTAAATAAATATATTATTAAAAACAGGGAGTTCTTCCATCTGTTTGTGTTGGGATATAATGCACAGAACTGTGAGAGAAGCTGGGAGAGATCTGCACTCTAGTTCAGGACAACTTTATCCCAGCATAAACCTGCTTTTCCAAGTGTAGATTATGCTCTGCTGGCCCCCTAGCCATAAGTATTGTCAGAGATGAAACTGTGCCAAGAGAAGGGACACCAAGAAATCTAATGGCTATGGAAATCAGCACCTTAACTTCCAGTGTGACCACTGCAAGGCATAATCCAAATTTCTTCCTACACAAGAAAGGTCATACAAAAGTAAATATTCCCTTTACTGGGCATATTCACTTTCCTTGTAGGTTTTCTGTTTCTTTATGAGACTTCCTGGAACACATCTGTAGCCTAAGCCTCAAGGAGACAAACAGGAGAGCACCCATATTAATAATTAAAAGGATGTGTGTGAGTTTTTCTCCTCTTCTGCTCTCCATCTGATCTATTCTTCTGTTCTTTTCTCTACTCACCTTGCCTCGGGCTTTATTTTGTTACCTACAGAAGAATCTCTGTAAACATCAAAAACTCTTACACAGCATCCCACCCAAGAGACTTCAACTCTGGGAAAGCATAGAGAGGGAACTAATCAGGGAAGACCACCTCCTGCACTTTTTGTAATTAGCAAATCAAAATACTCTGGTGCCATTTAGATTGCTTTGAGCACATGTGTTCAGTTTCAATCTTAATTTCATCACTGTCCTAAGAACCAGAAGATGTTTACATCTTTGCTACACAGGTAGACATAAAAAGTGGGAGGACACATAGGCTGACTTCCATTGTAGGGGAAGGCTCTGAAGCCTGACTCAAAAACCCTTTAATTCTTTCACAGCATTGGTTTTCTTCCTGGGTAAGTGATTCTTGCAAATCTCCTCTGATTGCTGACAATGGAATCAAGATGAATAAATTCAGACTTTTCTGCATACTGGTTTATCTGCAAGTACACCCAGAACATAAAAGCTGTTCTCTGCTATGATTCACATGAGCCTTCTGCCACTCCTTTTGGTACCAGGACTCATAGAACCAATGGTCACTTGTTTCATAATATCAATTCCTTCATTAATTTCCTTTTTCTTCTTAAAGTACTTTGAATTCTTTTTACTTATGGAAATTCAGCTACTTTTCTAGTTTTATTTCATAATTTCTGAAGGCTTCCAGAAAGTGAAAGGGAACCTTGAAGGTTATGAACTATGGTTCTTGACAAAAAATTGATAGGGAAATTAAACTGACACAAACATTTGTGCCAAAACACTTGATCAAAACAAATCATTGATACTACATTTAAAGCATCTAAGTCAGAATTTTCAGTTGTAGTCAGTCAACTAGTTGAATATATATAAATATACATAATGGCAATTCTCTACAACAGTGACAACTAGTCCCTGACAATGCTGAGTATACACAGAGTACTGTATTCCCTCGGCTCATTCCAAAAATAGCACTTTCAAATCAAGCTGTGGGGTTAATATAAAAATTACGATGGTGGAAAGAAAGGGGCTTGATACATATCAACATGTTCACGTGAATGGAATGTCTACTCTGCACTTGTTAAATCACAGATACACAAATACCTACCCTGCATTGTTACTGACTGCAGTTATTCCCTTTACTCCAGTCTTCAGTAAACCCCCAATGAGGTTTTCAAGAATTCCACACAATCCAAAACCTGCATAAAAGAAAAGAAAATTGGATATGTAACAAGCATCTTAAATTACAAAGATTTTAAGTCAGGCAGTTAAAACTCTGCTCTGAATAGAAAAAGCTCCTGAGTTGACTGAATAAAACAATGCTTCTGGAAACAGTTGCACTCTAGGACTGGAATCTCGTGGTCACCAGAATGCTTCCCAGGTTGGATGAAAGCCATTTAACCATGGCAGGTCTGCTCACACACAAACCACCTTTGCAGAAGGGCTCCAGGACCTTGGCTCTCCTGATGTCTGTCCTAACTCCTGTATTTATTATTCCTCCTTCTCTTTCTACCCACCTAACCTTCAGATCTTTGTTGCACATCTCATACAGCTTAGCCTGTAATCAGGTGATAAAAATCTGGGAACCTGAACACCCTCGGGAAGCTGTTTAACAGTTCAGATCTCCACCCAGGTACAGGTGCCTCACACTCCCACCCGTTATGCAAGAACCCAGCAGTATGCATAAAATGAAATACCATGTCATACTACAACTGCTAGATCTTTAGCGATACTCAGTCTGTCTTTCTCTTAGGGCAACATGACCGTGTTGCGTCACATCCTGCAGTTACATTTCGTGGATTCAACAGTTACAAACATATCTTTGCCCAAGGTTTTAAAAAAAAATTAATGGAAACAATAGTAAGAATTTTTTTTCAAATAAATCTAAAATTACATTATATTTAGAAGGTGTTGTGGACTAACCATCTTACATATCTTTAAGCTAATCCCCCCGTTTTCCATTTAATATCTTACTTTTTTACCTTCCGGCAGTGAGGACTTTCAGAAATAGATTGAGGAGATTATTAGTTGATTTATATCGCTAAGATTATTATGTTTGTTTGGTGTGTTTGTGCCTCAGAAACCTGTGTGTGAATGGATTTTACAGAATGTTCTGCAGTCAAGTAGCCGATTTACAATGTTGGAATTAAAGTACAGGTGGTTATTGTTGCAGTGTTCCTATATAATGTGCTGAATTTACAGCAGCTGTGGTTTAGTTAAAACTCAGGACTGAAACACTGAGTGTGAGTTGGGGTTAGAAAGGGAAGTCAGGGCCCTGCTGAGACACAGGGCTGGGATAGAGCAAGTTCTGTAAACACCAGACACGAACATCAGATAAGGGGGACAGAGACGGCGAAAACCAGACATCGCAACAGCCTGGAACAGCATCTCGAGGTCTCCTGGAAGAGGAGGATGTGCCTGTCTGCGACGGGACGATGGCAACGACAGCCCAGCCCTCGAAGGGACGGGGCGGAGCAGAGGGTGGGCTCGGAGCAGGAGGGGCCAACCCGAGCTGTGTGACGGCTGTCACTCGGGAGGGGATATAAGCCCGGGACAGCCATGGGATCGGGGAGCGGGGCATTTGGAATGGAGCTGTAACCCCGCTCCCTGCGCAGATAAAACACACTTTGTCATAACGAGGCCTGCGTTGTGAGTTCGGTTTCTGCAAGTCAAGTGTTCTTCTTGAATAACAAGACCTGACAGTCATCCATAGCAATTCCTTAGTTATTGAGGAATACAGGCACATTTGTGACAGTTAAAATGGAAACATAGAGAAATATTTAATGATGTACATAACAACAATTTTATAAAACCATAAATTCATTTATGTTGGAAAAGACCTCTTAGATACTGAGTCCAGCCTTTGATGGATCATCAGCCCATCGACTAGAACCATAGCACTACATTTCACATCCAGTCTTTTCTTGAACACCTACAGGGAAAATGACTACACAGCCTCCCTGGGCAGCCCATTCTTATGCTTGACAACTCTTTCAATGAAGAAAGTCTTCCTAATGTCCAATCCAAACCCACCTTGGCACAGTTTGAGGCTTTCTTTGACTTCTTGTCCTGTCACCAGTTGCCTGGGAGAAGAGGCTGACCTTTACACGGCTACAACCTCCTTTCAGGTAGTTGCTGAATTCTCTGCTATTTGTATGTTTAGTAGTAGACATACCAATTTCAAAAGGTTGAAGTTTCTTTTTAGTTTTAGGTAAATGCGTGAAAACAGTTGATATGAGCACTTCAGAGATGGTATTGCATCACCTCATCATAATGTTGGTGATCCTTCTCAAGTGCTGGGACTGTTTTTTGCAGTACAATGTGAAATACAAACGAAGTCTTCCCTTCTCCAGTGTGTACCCTTTGGGCTTTTTAGTATCCCCATTGCAAACGGGAATTTGGACTAGCTGACCTGTAAGGGTCTCTTCCAACCCAAACCCTTCTGTGATTCTATGGCTTTGTGTCACCACAGTGGCTGCTGTTTAGTTCAGTGCTTTCTGCGTTCTTTCAGTGACAAGCTTATCCACTATCATTTCCGAAGCAGACAGAGAACTTACTCAGTAGCAGTGTCAATAAAAGAGAAATATTGAGGATTTTATGTAGAATTCTGTTCGAAAAAAAAAAAAATTAAACCTGTGAATGTGTGGTTGCTGACCCTTGCTTTGAGATTCTCTGTCTATTTTCCATAAATAGTTTAGAAGTCATATATTCTTTCCATTGCCTGCAGACAATGGAGAAATCATTACCACCTATCTAAAATGAAATTTCCAAGGCACTTTTTTCCTGTTTGATTAGTTTTTGGGAAAAATGACCAAAATGAAACCCACTCATTCAGTATTTTTCTGGATTTAACAAAATAAAAGGTGAAAAAAATCAGAGGGACAAATTAATGTTGTGATTGATTATAAGAAAGAATTTGTAATTTTCTTTACGGAGTTGTTTTCATGAAGAGTATCACAGTTATTTTTAACATTAGAAAGTACTTCTATTCAGGAAAGACTTAAAGTTGCATATTTTCAAACAAAAATAGTGCATTTGATACAACTGTAACTGACAGACTTTCTGAAAATGAGAATTTATTTCCTGATTTTTTACCTATAGACCAAACAAACACTGAGAGTGTCAGTCTGATGTTCTTATGGGAGCTCATTCTGAGCTAAGAGGGAAGAATCTGCTGAGACATCTGCTAAGTACGTCTGATTTGCTTGTCTTTTAAATTCTAAGAATTCAGTGGGTTCACGGGAAGCACCCGTGAAAAACATGTATAGACTGTCCAGTTTCTCTCCCAGCCTCCAGCTCATGTTTTCACTTTAGGTTTCAGCCAGAGTTTTTATTATTTCCTATTAGCCAGCAGATTGTTGCATGGGCCAGAAATGCCCAAACTCTTTTCTAGGGCAGTACGTGTGAAACTGATGATCATCAAAAAAATGGGACTGAGAATTTGTAAAAGGGCTACTCAGACAGAACGTTTCTAAATACATTTTTCAGTTATCAAATTTAAGCAAGATTATAACTTTAGGTGATAGATTTTCCAGCTTCTTTACACTCTCAGTGATTTAGCAATGTGAACAGGGAAAAGTACCTTTGATTCTTCCTAATAAACTGAAAGAAACAGCAGTGAAAGTTAACACAATCTGGTTTTGCAGAAAAGAGAAAGAAGCCACTGTGAGGGTAACAAGATGGACAATCCTAAGACACAGAAAAGATGACTGTTTACCTAAAGTAACATCAGAAAGAAAGTGGGTAAAGAAAAATGTCTTTAAAGCTTTGTTTTATTGTGATGTCTGTATCACTGTGAAGAGCCATTCACTTTCATCCTATCCAAACACTCTCACTTGCTTTTATCCACCCATGTTTCTTATCTTAAAATTAAATGATTAGTGTGCTGGAGTAAGATCTGTCTTCCTGTTCTGTGTTTGAACAGTACCTCACTCAAATTGCTCCCATGCCTCTGGCTGATAACAGTTGCTGCTGCAGAAATAAAAATAAACTCTACATCCAGAGAATTTGATAAAGAGATACCATGATTCACCTGTGTAAGATTATAGATGAGCTGAGCTTCAAAACATGTAAAAAGAAAGGATACTGCCACACAAAAAAGGGGAAGGAGGAGAAATTATTTGGGTTAGTAAATGCAAAGATATCATGCCTGCCTCAGAATATCTGAAAAATGAATTGCTGGGGGCCAGGAAAGGACATTTCATGTCCAGATACTGTAGGTGATGTATCTGCTAGAGACGATGGACTAACCTACTATGGCCATTCCAATAACCTTATAGAAATGACTGATACTGAAAAAGTAGAGATGTGGGGAGCAGTTAGAGAAGAAAAAGAAGACTGGGAAGTCTGGAAAACCCAGTGAATGTGCAAATGTGAGAAGTACAGGTAATGGTAGAAAGAGAGACCTCAAGCTAAAATGCCACTGCCAGAAATGGAAAACCATCAGAATATCTGAGGAAGGAGGGAAGAAAGATTGGGGGCTCAGGTCAAGCCCTGCTGGATTTCACACACCTTGGTATTGCAGTCAAGTAGACTCTGTATGGAGACAGAGGTGAACCGAAATGGAGAACCAAAGGGAGGGAGAGAGGGAGGGAGGGAATAATGACAGTTACTGGAAGAGGGGTCCACGTGCAGATCAATTAGAATCCATTTGGTTCTTGAATCAAAGTAAACACTCAGTAGTGACTACTAGCAGATACTTTTCTGGTCACTGGTATTGATTAGTGTCTCCTTATTTGACTGAAAATTATACTGCTAATTCCCTTCTGTTTATTTATGAAACCAAGTTCTTCTAGCCTGCCTTGGTTTGGGAGATTCTTCATTATGCTGCACACTGAGTAGCTGAACAACAGGTTGCTGAAGAAGGAAAATCACAGCATCAAACCCAAGTAAGCAAATGGTTATTCTTTTTTCTATACAGGGGGGAACCAGTGAACACAGAACTAGATGAGTTGCAGTCCTCAGCTTCTGACAACGAAATAAGCCAAGACATCCATACAATCAAATAAACCTAGAGCTTCAAAATCAGTTTGATTAGAATACGTCAACTGGATAAGAAACAAATTCAATGAATTATTANGACACAAGTGGGCCAGCTGACCCAAACTGACCAAAGGAATATTCCATACCATATAACATCAGCTCAGGTATAAAGCTGGGGAGAAACCGGAAGAGGGGGAGCATCCACAGTCTCCCATGGTGGCTCACCAAGAGAACCACTACACATGTTGAAGCTCTGCTTCTCTGGATGTGGCCGGTCATTGCCACGGATGGGAAGTAGAGATTAGATTAGTGTTTTGCTTTTGCTCAGGCTTTGCTTTGCTCTGCTTTCATTTTTGCTTTTAGTAAACTGCCTTATCCCAACCCACCGTTTGCCATTGCATTCTTTTCCCTTGCCTGACTTTTGGGGGGGGAATGAGGGGGGTTAAAGTGACTGTGGGCACCTGGCGGCCAGCCAAGGTTAACCCATTACACCTTTATAATTTCTAAAGGAAAAGCAAGACACTCATTTTGCAAAGGCTTGCATGGTAAATTTCAGGCATGTGAGTACTACTGACTTGGGTGATCCTTCCCACATACGCAGTATTTGAAGAATCTGAACCTGTAGTCAGATTTTAGAACACATTATGCATATTAAAGGCCTAATAACACTGACCTTATTACATTTATGGCAGAAATGCACTCTGATGCATTAAAAAATAAACAGTCTAGACTTTAAAATAAACAGTCTTACAGGAAGCTCTTATTATTCTGCACAAAATGAGGCAATTTCCTGAGGGAACAGCACTGTGACCTCTGTGTGTGACTGATAGCAGCAAGCAAGACACAATATTGCCAGTGTCCACACAAAGACATACTATGAGATGCGAGTATAAACTGAGCACTTTTTTACCAAGGATTTTCTGGCTGTTCTCAAAGAGATAAAGTAAACAAAAGAATCAAATATCATAAACCAAATTCTTTAGGAGCAGTGGTGTTGCAGCATGCTAAAGTAAAACAGAATTTCCAAAATGCTGTCTGGCAATCTTTCTCTTTGTCTCTATATAGGGACTTTGGGTCTCTAAATGCTCTCAATAACATCCTACTTAAATATCCTGAAAGAATTGTAGAATGAAAACCCATCTTTAGAAACCTTGGTGACGAATACAGGCAGGACTATTTAGGGATGTTTTGATCTACTGGAGTGAGTTAGAGGATTCCAGTCCCCTCTTGTCTTGAAATGGCAGTAATGTGATTTTAGTGTATTCAACCTAAATCTATTCTCTATTTAGGAACTGATTCCAGCTCTTTATCAACAGGACAGGGCATGTGGATGTGTGTTTCACAAGAGCCCTCGTGGTCACAGTGTGTCAAACAATGATCCAGGAAGAAATAAGAAGACTTAATTCAAAGATTTAGCAAATTTATTTTGGAGATACAGTTATTTGTTTGTCTTATAGGACATTTTCATTTAAGGCTTACCTTCTGTGAACTTACTCTGGGACTGTTTTATAGTATTTCATCCCAGATTATAAATCTGGTGTGCTGATGCTCTTTTCCCAGAAAAGGAGTAATTATGTCCTTTTGGAGTAGTTTGACTTCAAATGAACAAAGTGCTCTTATTTTGGAATAACAACTTACAGTTGTTCAAGAACAGCAGATTTTTTTCTGAGTTCAATCTGTAATTGGAGACAACAGACTGTAGACAGTCTGCTTAGACATTTCAGAGGTGTCAAGAAGAATATAATTATTTTGAGGAGTGGTGCCCTAACTGTTCTGCTAACTTCTACTTGCACTCAAATATGAAGCCTGACAATCTCTGGGTATGTTACAAGCCCCTCTCTGGAGCAACCTGACCTTTCTGCCATTGCAGGGAATGCTGGGACAGCACTGATATTCCCAAATCCAAGTATCTTCATTCCACTTCAATGTCCACAAAATAAAATACAACTAGCAACATATAAATGCACAGAAATATCTGAAAAGAATTTTCACCAAGAATACAGCTTCATGCTTCAGGAATTTCATTGCATATTGTGCTGTAACTATTGAAATTCTGTGGATGTGGTTCAGATATTCCAAGACCTTCCTTTCTCCCAGTGTATGCAACTCTGTGTGCACACACATATGGGGTAATATGTGTGCATAAATACACAGTAAGTTTATGTGCCTGGGATGTAATTAGAAGCGGATTTTCAACATATGACTGCACCTCTGAGTGCAGAATCTCATGTGGGTCACAGGGACCAGCTGAAGCACAGCTCTGCATTCCCTTCTGCCCCTGAATTCAGAATCATCTGGTCAGCAAATCACAAGTCAGGCAAATGAAATTAATTCAGTGCACAGACTACAGAACAGGAAGGAAACAGCTGTGCTGGAATGCTTAAGAGAAGAGAGATGCATGGAATGTTCCGCTGAGGGTAAGTAAGGCAGGGATTGTCTCAGCTTGTGAGACTTGAAGGGGTAAATCAAGTGGCAGCAGGGACACCCATAGACAATAGGCACTGTGGAAACATCATTATCAGGTTATAGAATGTTAGCCAGAATTTTCCATGATTGGTGATTTTGGCTGCCTACCATAAATCTTGGTTCCAAAGCCTCCTTTTAAGTTGGGCCCCTCAAACCATTTCATCCTTCAAGCATATCAAGACACTCTTAAACATCTTTACAGCAATTAGAGTACTGGGACGAAAAGATGTGCATCTGTAAGACCAGCTGATTTATACAAACTCAGTTCCTGTAGTGAAAAGCAAAGTTAAAATACTTCACAGAATTTTTGTTTTGTTTCAGTAAGTCAAAAACAGTTCAAATCTATCAGCTGAAAAGAAGAATATTGGTATTGGCTCACAGCAATTTTCAACAAAAGACTGAAAGATGTTTGAATGGAAGTGCGTAATTCAACCACATATTGATTATACTCAGAGTTGCCCCTTTTGTTTTAGATGAATGTAGCAATAATCAGGTAACTCAGTTCCTTGCTCTCAATAACTTACATTTTTACAAGATTTAAGTCTCTGATTTTGAAAAAAACCGTAAGATTATGTTAATAGTTTTTGTTAAAATTGTAATTGGCATCTATTTTCTTGCAAATAGCTTTTTAAAATAAACTGAATGTGTGTCTGTATCAGTGCATCCTTATGCTATGCTGTCCAAGGTCTGGATGTGTGATGAGTAAAGGTTATGTTCTTGGAAGAGGATTCCCAGGTAACTCATTTATTTAAATCCTCGTGATTCAGATTCAAGACAAAATTTAAAAAACTTATTCCACAGAATTTAATGTATAGCTCATATGCAGATCAAATTTAACCTCTTATTTTCACCTCATTTTAACCAAGTTTGCTATGAACAAAAGGTATGGACGTTGCTTTAAATCTTCACAAAATTTAAGATGAAGACAGCAGAATTTCTAAGGGAATTGTCTGTGAATTACATCAGTCTTAGAAGAGAAAGTTCTAAGCATTTTTGGGTTTAGATACATTTATGAAAATTGTATAAAAACCTTTCCTGGATGATCATGGATTCAAAGTATAGGAAAAGGCTTGATTTTGTTCTTCATGAGTAGCCCTTATATGTTCACATTTATAGAACATGACTCCCATGACATCAGGCTGTGGAACTGTTCATAATTCAAGTCTGTGCAGACGACATGAAAGATGCTGTACCAAAATGGTATTATCAACAGAGCACTATTAAGAAATACAGCCCTTAGTCCCTATGTAACTATATCAGTTCCTTTATTCTTGAGAACAGAAGAGTGTGTTTTATAGGTTTCACTTTGCAGAAAGTAGTATTAAATAATTTCATGAATACAGTAGATGTTTCTGGATTATCATCAGGATTGTTTTACAGTGAAGAACTTTTCAGAGCTCAGTGAAACATGTTTCTGGAACTGTATCAGACTTTCATACTTAACAGCTCCTGTCTACTAGTTTGCCTACTATGAGGGAATTTATTTCAAGGCTCTAAGACTAGTATTGTTCCAACCTTTTATGAAGCAAATGCCTTGATTGCCTTCAGCCTTCAGGAAAAGACTGCCTTTTTTTTTTTTCTCCTATTAGGTGACAGCTCAGGCTGTCATGTACACAGGGCTGGTGCAAGGACAGCCAGAAATATTCCAAGTGGAAGTATTGTGGAACTTCCTGATGTAAACCAAAGACAAACTCAAAAGTCCAGCCTCTGGGAAGGAACACACTGTGCACCAGTGCCGGGCAGGGACTGATTTGGGAGCAACTCTGCAAAGGGGACCTGAGCTCCCGATGGAGCAGCAATCCTGGGTCCAGCAGCATGTCCATGCAGTGATAAAGGCTACGTGGAGGTTAAGTGCACAGTCCACTCTGCCCAGGACTGGAGCAGAGTTTCCAGTTTTACGCCTACACTTTGTGAGATGCAAACCAGAGAGAACCCAGCAAAGGGCCACTAAGACACTTACGAGGCTAGAAGCCATGCCCAGGGACCTCAGCCAGTAATGCCCAGACTGGTACCTGCGAGCAGCTGCACAGCACAAACACACAGGACTTGATGCCAGACTCGGGTCTAGATGGGAAGGGCAGACAGAGTGAACATAATGTTGGAGTAGGAGTGAGCCAGTGTGGAAGATAACCTAATGTCACTGTTTCTTTGTTTCTTAAATATACCCCTTATCCACATCCACTGTGTTCTGCTGTTTGCTCTGTCTCTGCTATATGCCTTCCTAAATTACTGATTTGCAGTTTCATCCTCCTGAGGGGAATGAGAATGGCCTGTGTGCAAACATCCTCTGGGCCTGAAATTTAAGCACAAGCTCTAGCTATAGTATCACCTTCTGCAACTGACAGAAGAATGTTATTTCTCTACTCTTGTACTTTGGGAAAGTAATTTATCCAGAACCACTAGTGCCAAAATGGCATGAAAGACACACTAAATCACAGACTGAAGAGTCAATCGTCTTGCAATAATACCAGCAATTATTTCCATAAATCTTCCTGACAGCAACTCGAGCTATTCTCTTTAGCTGTGATATTCATGCTACCACACAAATTGATATTGACAAAAGCCAGCAGATTAAAAGGCAGCATGTCCTCTGCCCCTAAACCTTTGAAAATTATGTTGATTTTCTCATAGGTTTTTCTATAACTGCACCTGCTTGCTGGAAGGGAGTGAAATTGATTACTTGAAGTATTTTTGGCAAAAGGTGTCGGGATGCTGCCTGGACAACATCAGTGGCTGATGAGAATCAGCACTGCCATCCAGCGGGACACATAGTGAGCCACAGTTCCCCTTTGAAGGGTTCCCACTGCTGCTCCCACTTGCAACCTCTGTTGTTCAACCGTTGTTCAAAGCTTGAAGGATTTGAAAATTAGCATCCCCACAGCTACTTTCTTTTTGAGAAAGCTGCTCGGGTGAAGTCTCAGTAACTGAGTTTTCTTAGAAGTAATGTGTACCATCATTTTAACCTTTCCTTTTGCGACTATTATTTATGTAAACATACTAGCTCAGTGAGCAGGAAAGCAATTTTTCTTTCTAGCACTGTTAGAATCCTTCAGCCCGAGGGAAAGCAAGATCTCTGAGATCCAGATCCTGATGATCATATTTCTCATGAACCCATAAATTGCATCTACTATGGTAAATACAAGACCAGTCAGATTAAAAAAGGTTTTGGGTTACTTACATTAAAAAATTCTAAAATACATTTAACTCATGTTCTAATATTCCACATCCAAGTACTTGAATTTGTAACAATCAAGCTTAAATGACTTACTATGCTTCTAAATTCAACAGACTTGGGAGTTTAAATAGAAAAATTTTAGGTGAAATCTAAGAGACAGTGCCAAATCTTTTTTAGACTCTGTAAAAAAACGCACCTTTACAACTATTTGGTTTATGTACGCTGAACAGCTGTCTCTTCCAGAGCACACCTCTGTGCCTCTCAGCTGCTCCTTTGGACAGTGTATATGCTCATCTTCCTTGCCTGTATTGATCCACCCCAGTGCTCTAGCAGGGAGCTCTGTGACTGCACAGACTTCTCATTCCCATTGCTTGTTTTCTAGACTGCACCCTAAACTTCTAATTCTGAAAGTTATCCCATCTTTCAGCTAATGTAACTGATGTTCTTTAGACTAAGAAAAATTATATATCCTAACTATCCTAATCTTTTGAAATGACAGTAAGTTAATATCAGTTAATTAAACTGGGAATATAAAATAACCTTGTTCAATGTGACAGTGTGATTGCAGTGTGTGTGCATACATATGCATACATGTGTGCATACATGTGGGGGGCTTAACACACACAGAAATACTGTCAATATCACTCTTTAAAAATAATTTATTTCTTCTGAAGAAAGTACAATGAGGATCTTGCATAAACCCCCCAAATTTGTAGCTAACACAGCATCAGGTTGATTATGACTAGCAGGAAAGTCACATACACCCAAATTTTAACCCAAACACTCATGAATCTATTGTGTCTGCTCTATTTTAAAGGGCAAAACACACAGACACTAGTAAAAAAAAAAGAGGGATAGACCACAGAATTTTCACCGTGTATCTTCTTATGGATTTTCCCTTGAACCTCCCATATGTCCTGATAAGGAGACATACAAAAATACATAGAAAGTTGAATTATGTGTAAAGATAAAAAAAAAAAAATCCAAACAAAAAAACACCACAACTTTCTAACTCATTAAAAAACCCAAACATCTTCTTAAATGGAATGTTTCTGACATAGCTGTGTTGAGCATCACTCACATATCCTAGACTGAGAGCAGTTACAGCTGTATGTGCACCATATAACCATTATCTAGGTTCCAGGAAAAAGTTGTCAATCTGTTGAATATCCATGGAGACACCAAAAAAAGCAAGCAGCACATAATAAAACAAATAAATGCACAGGCAAAAAAAAAATCCAAGGGAAGTTTCTGAACATTCATCCAATAATAAAAACATGAAAACAGTGGAAGACTATGAATATCCCAAATGACATCTATATGGAACATGCAATTTTACCTTTATAATGTTGCTTCCCTTTTTATAAAAAAATTGGCAACTGTGTAGAAAATTTCAAGACAGGTACAATTCATCCCTGCAAATGGCCACAACTATTTGAGTAACTGATAATTTATGTATTGGATAAAAGTCCTGAAGTATTCTATTTAACATTCATTCATGATATCAGAGGTATGTCCAGTTCAAGATAGCAATTTTAACAGAAGGTGGAACATGCTGAAGTCTGTTGTGGCTGGTTAATAAAGTTAATAAACAAGATGACACAAAAAAACCCAATTCACACAGCAGTTTGTTTGCTTCTAAGAATTTTGTTCATGGCTGACAATCCTGCTAATTTTTTGTCTAGGAATTTCTAGGAAAAAAATACAGGGGAATTTACTCCTTCAAAAGTGTTACTGTCTTTCTTTCAACCTACTCCTGTAGAAGCTACAGTAAGTTTACTGAATGTGTGGTGCTGTGCTGATAAAACAGTGAAATGTTACATATACTTATAGAAGACATTAGACCATCAGATATACTGAGAAAAGATAGTACTTTAAAGGCCTCTGGTTGAAAGAAAGAAAAAAAAAACCAAAACAAACACAAAGATTCCCCCTCCAGATCTCTCCTTTATAGCTGCTGGAATCCAGGCAATCCTACTTGTACTTCTAATTCAGGATTATAGTTGTAAGAATGTTAATGATTTAAATGTGTGCAATGAAATATATACAGGTTTGTCTTTTAAATTTTCCTTCTGATAGCACTCTGGCAGGAAGGACAAGATTCTTAACTTCAACTGAAATGCAAAACACCAAAGGGTTTATACATTACAACAATGCACAATTCCATTACTGTGTGTTTTTACAATTTGCTTCTTCTAAGAGCCATTCAATTCCATTTAGCAATCCATCTAAAGTTGCAGCTACAGTGTCCTGCACCTGTGAAAATAAAAAAAACCCAAATGTAGTAGACATAACAGGTAACAAAGTCTAATAATATTTTAGCATCACTCTGTGTCTACCCATAAAGTCAGAAACACTCATATAAAATTTGAGTTTTTATTGTTAGTGTAAAGGTCCCTAAGATAAAAAAGGTTTTGAAAGTGTAAAAATACAAAAAAGCCACTAAAATCCATCAGAAAAGTATTCATTTTTGCTATCAACATGCATTTTTTCCTCAGTTGTTTCATCAGCTATTCTGGAACATTGTACATACTTTACAGATGGCAATCTACTTGAAAATTCTTCTAGTAAGTCTTAAGCAAAAATGCTGGCAGCTCTAAAGTTCTATGTTTTAATACTCAGATTTTGTAACATATTATCAGGTGGCTATTATCAATTATATATTTTTTAAAAAAAAGCCTGTCAACATTTTCCTTATTAAAAACAAAGGAATTATCTCAAATCAGGATTTTGTTTTTCTTATTAAGTATTATCCTTCAGCTACACAACACCAACAAAAATTAGTTATGTGTGGCTGAACCATGCCAATATATCCTGTGCTTGACAAGCATAAAAAGAACAGGCTCAGGATGTCACATGCTAGGTAAGAAACTGGGTATGCCAAAAACTCAAGACATCATGTCAAATGAGTGATAGTTAACAGTCTCCTAAAAATGGCCAAAAAATCTACCTTGTGTCTAAGTAATTTAGATGTAGATGAATTGAAGCTTTCCTACTCCCCTCAAGACCAGCAGTTGTCCTTCCTTACATTCTGGCTCCATCTGAAGTCGTCTATGTTCCTGGGAAGCTGATTATGCTCAGATCAGCTAACGATTCATCTTAGAGGACCAGAGAAATTAAATCCTTCACTGAAGTGGACAGCTTAGGTACCAGTGTTGAAAGCTGCATATTTGCTTTGACAGGGGCAGTTCAGGATCCTGAAAGTCCGTTATCAAATTTAAACGACAGAGAAACCGAAAACAAAGGCTGAAAAGCAAGTACCATCCAGGGTTGATGTATCAGATTTAGCTGCAATTGATGTGCCATGTAAACACACGGAATTCTTTTCACACCAGCATGAGAGACACAGGACAAAACCAGGAGAGGTCTGTTCGGAGGCCCGAGGGCTGGATCAATCATTGCCAAAATACGAGCCAGTTCCTCCTGACGATCACGCTCTAAGGAACAAGTTTCAACATAAGAGTCAAATATATCCAATTCCAAGGAGGTGTTTTGGCTTGGGGCTTTTTTAATTTATCTCAGAGGTGACAAAACACAGCTGGAAGGGCCAAATTATCTACTTGGCTTATCAGATCCATCTGGACTTAGGTCACACAGATATTGATGGTACATTTACATTATACTTAAAGACATCCACAGATTCCACAAGCAGACTATTTCAGTTCCTAACATCAGTGTTTTCCAAGTCTGATCTTAGAGAGATCAAAATCGCAACAAGCCATCCAGAAATATGTATTTTACAGCCAGTAGCTCTTCCCTACTGAATGTACTTTTCTCTCTCATATTTATTTTACCCAATTCCTTTCTGAATTAGCCCTTTATAGCGATTTATAGCTGATGAATGTCCTCTTACAGGACTATCCTGATTTAGATTAAATGGATCTTTTATTTAGTTTTCCTGGTGAACGTTCTGTTTCCACACTATCACACCACAATGTAATTCAGGCTTCTCCTACACATGCCCAAGGTTTTTTGTTTGTGCTGTTTTTTAATCAAGGTGATTTCCAGCATGGAATTTAGATAGCAACCATTATCAGTATGTGCCATAAAAAAGAATCACAGAATTAACTAGGTTGGAAAAGACCTTTGAGATCATGAAGTCCAACCTATTACCTAATACCACTTTATCAACTAAACCATGACACTACGTGCCACATCCAGTCTTTTTTAAACACCTCCAGGGACGGTGACTCCACCACCTCCCTGGGCAGCCCATTCCAATGGCTAACCACTCCTTCTGTGAAAAAGTTTTTCCTAACATCCAGCCTAAACTTCCCCTGATGCAGCTTGAGACTGTCCTCTCGTTCTGTTACTGGTTGCCTGAGACTGACCCCTACCTGACTACAACCTCCTTTCAGATAGTTATAGACAGCAATAAGGTCACCCCTGAGCCTCCTCTTCTCCAGGCTGAACACCCCCAGCTCCCCCAGCTGCTCTCCATAGGGCTTGTGCTCCAGACCCTTCACCATCCTCATTGCCCTTCTTTGGACACACTGCAGTAGCTCAACATCCTTCTTAAACTGAGGGGCCCAGAACTGGACACAGCACTTGAGGTGTCACCATTGCCGAATACGGGGAAAAAAACAATTCCCTTCTCCTGCTGGCTACACTATTCCTGATAAAGGCCAGGATGCCATTGGCCTTCTTGGCCACCTGTGCACACTGCTGGCTCACATTCAGCCTGCTGTCAACCCAAATCCCCAGGTCCCTTTCTGCCTGGCTGCTCTCCACTCACTCTGTCCACAGCCTGGCAGTGCTGCAGAGGGTTGTTGTGGCCAAAGTGCAGGACCCAGCACCTGGCCTTGTTGAACCCCATGCCGTTGGATTCGGTCCATCTCTCCAGGTCCCTCTGCAGAGCTTTCCTACCCTCTAACAGATGGACACTTGCTCCCAGCTGGGTGTCATCTGCAAACTTACTAATTGTGGAAAGGGGCCATAACCCCTCACAGGTTGATTAGAGTATGTCTAGCATAGAAGACCTCTTCAACAGGATAAACTACAAGAAATAGCACTAATAAAGCAGAATTTAAAAGGCTGAGAACATGGATTACGATGTATTGCATATTCTCTGTAATCTTTTATGACATTGCAATTATTCACAAAATATGAAAAACAGAAAGAGAAACCCCTTACTTTTATGAGCTTCTGCATTAGCAACATAAATGAATCCATCAACTACTTGGCACACCTTCTTCACTTCAGCTATGACACTGTAGTGCACGGCTTGCTGATCCCCTACTATGCTGTTGTCTTGGTAAAACATCTTATTCACAGCAACAGCTTGCTCTTCCCTTGCTCTCTTCCTTTCCACACTAAAAAGACATTTCAGTATTTCAGTAGTCAAGTTCATTGAGACAGCAAAAACTCAATTTTGAGAGACATGGGAAACAAACAAGAAAATGGTCTGAGCCAGCAAAACAATTTAATTTCTCCTCCCCCCCCTCCAATCTTGCCTTCTTTCCTAGGATACATACACAGATGGTTAGCAATCTGCATATGAAAATACACACCTGGCCAAGCCTGTAAGTGCTTCAAAAATGAACCAAGGTTTCAAGAGGGATAGAAGCATCTGTAATCTACTTGGAATACATATTTGGTATGTATAAGGTTTGGAAAAGTTTTATTACTTCCATGTGAAAATTTTGTGGTTGAGAAAAGGAAGAAGAAAAGATGCACTGAAGCTTCAGCTTGTAAGTTTATGCACATAAATGCACATATGAAAGTCACATGACAAAAATATGAGGAGAACAAATCTTATCTTACCTGGTGGTGGAATACAATGTCAGAATATTGAATTTGTGATTGTTATTGAACTGAAAACTGACTCCTGATCCAATTCCTATGGGGAAAAAATTAATACATCAGATTACAACTATTTGGCTGAATGTAATTAAGTGATAGTCAGAAAATTCCAGTGCTGCTATAGACTGGATACAGATTTTGCTGCTAAGAGTAGTAGATTTACGACAATTAAATTTTTTGCATGCCTTAAGTGGTCAGGCTATTAACTTCATGCTAATAATTTTGATTTCATTAAAAGCAAATGAGGCATTTCTGTATTTCTTGATAATTCACTCTGAACCTAGAAACCTAAATCAGGACAAAGCCAGACTTGTATATATTAGCTGAAATTTGCATAGCAAAGGCTGCAGGCATAGCAAAGGACATAGGAGTGAGATAAAAAAAAAACCACTAATTTTCACACTTCCTCTAAACACGATTTAATTATTCCAATTCTGATGTGCTGAAATAAGCATTAGTTAAAAAGTAATACATTTTTGTCTCTGGTTTGGACTGAACTGAAATTACAGACATCAAAGCTATTCTTTTAAACATAAAAAAAAATCCTCCACCTGCTTCTGTAACTGTTGTAAATGAAACTTACACCATTTGACATACTTATATAAAGGATCGGTCTTGAGTTGCTGTATAAAAACACAAGTGTGTTTTTTAGCCCCTTATTGCAAGCAGTACCTAAAGAACTTCTGTTTCTATTTATCCATTACAATAGCAGGTGTAACATGGAATTCTGGATGAAAGCAAGGACAAGGAGAAAAACAATCCTAACACTATGCAAATTCAGTCATAAATTCACTGCAGCTATTAAGTTTGTCCCAATGTTCACTGCATCTATCTTTATGAATGAACACAAAGAAAGAAAACAGTTCATTTTGACCATGATGCTATTGGGTTACAGGAGGACAAAAAAGCATCCCTCTTCTCCATTTCTCCACTCGTATTTTTTCGTGTTATATCTGTTTATACATAAAGGCCAAAAGCCAAACCCATCATTACCATGAATTTGTCTTTGAGGCAGGCCAGCTACTAGCAGAATTTCCGGGCATGTCATCATCTTTTGCACTAAAGAGTCATCCAGCTCCTCCAAACCCGGCCCAAACATGGCAAAGCGAGGCTCTGCCTGAGTGACCAGTGACTGCAGAAAGGACGTCACAGCCCCATACCGGGGCCGGCTTGATTTCAAACTTCTTCTCCCCTGAGGACAGCTCCTTTTGTATCTGTGTAAAATAGACGCAACTAGAAATTAAACACAGAACACAGAAGAGGTATTAATCGAACAACATAAACTGATTTAGGTCCCACACTTCTCATGCTCTGCCACGGGTACAACTCAAAGCACAGGTCAAAAATGATGAAGTTCCAAACCAATGATTTCAAGCACAAATACAAAGCACACAAAGGCATCAGTTCTTTTGAAGTCCAAAGACTGACTTTCTGGACCTTAGCACACTTCCAATCTATAGGACTTTCAGTTCATTAAAAAAAAATAAAATCAAATGACACATTCCTCCATCCTCGCTGAACACATAATAAGTAAAATAGCATCAAAGCAAGTAAGTCGCATATAAAACATATAAAAAACAAAATTAAAAAGATTAGACTTGTGAGTGCGCTTCAAACTGTAGACTGTGTTTGAAGCAGGTAACCTGAAATGGACCATTACCCCTGTAGGCTCAGACCACACATGCTGTGAAAGGAGACAAGTGTTGTCTGCAAGCTTATGTGCTGTTTGTTGCAGAAGCTAGAATGCACAAAAAAACTTGGGTAGTCAAGGGGAAGGAATGACAGTCAGACAGACATTGTAGAGTAGCAGCTCCAGTCAGCTTCTGCAGCCATGATAGGCTGCTGCTGGACAAACCACTTCACGGAAAACATCAAATATATACTCCTCTGCATGTACAGATACTTCAGTTGAGATCAGCAAACCCACTAAATGCACACAGATACAATGGATAGCAGTGGCAGGTGGTTTCAAATACGTGATGCTCAGAAGTATTCAGACCTAAAGAGATTTAAGTCCAATAACAAAATCAGTATGTATTTTGCATTTCAAATTCTGGGTGTATTTTTCCTGTCTGTAAAGTGGGGCTGAAGGGCACAGAGCTTGCGGAAGTTAGTGCACTTAGCATGCAAAAAACATGTTATGCATCATCTTTGGAAAATTTAACTGCAAATAAATTAGAAAAAGTACAAACCCAAAAATCACTACTGAAAATTAATTAAGGGAATGAAGTTTGAATCTCCTCTCTCCCCCAAAAGTAATTTATTTAAGAGCTCTTCTCAGTCACCCAAACACATTGTGTTGCTATGCCTTTTTTTTTTTAGCTGGAACGAGTCTTTTACAGCCTTTGACAATCAGAGCTAAAGCAAAGTGCTTGTTCTTCTGCGGACATTCAGAAGTTTTTTTATTATTAGATATTCCATATAAGACAAAAAAATTGAAAATTCATTCCACTTGCTGTAGTTTGAAAACTTCTTGGTACTTTTATTAAAAGGTATCACTTGCCATTGTACTGAGAGCAAACACTTCTTTATCAACAGTATACAGAGCTTCAGACATGACTGTGTGTCTATGGCATAGCAGGCACGTAATTTAGAAAAAGCTTTAATGGTTTATAACCTCTTTTTCACAATGTTTGACATTCCTGTTGAGTTCCAAACAGAAAGAGCTGAGACGACCATGGAACAGGAAACCGTTTCCAAAACAATGGATTTGACACACACCAAAATTCAAACAGCAGCTTACAGCACAGCTTTGTCGCTGCAAGTATGAAACATACCAGTGGGCTGAATATTACTGCTCAAGATAAATCATGGAAGAGTATGTGGATACTTACACTGCCATGTAATCATACAGTGCATTATCGCTGACCTCTGAAAAGGCTTTATTAAAAATCTCCACATCTGGGAGTGATTTCCAATCAACAGATGTCCAAAACGGGAGATCCCGCAGGAGGAAATACCTCCACAACAACGGGTCCTGCACCGCCGCTCTCCAGTAACAACTCGTGCTTCCTAAATGGCACAGATCTTGGGGCGAGAGGAAGGACATGATGTTCAGCTGCACGTCGATCTGAAAACCATCGAGAGCAGGGGTTTAAGGTCTGGGGGAATATACAGCAGCGAGGACGGGTGAGGTGGGACGCGAGCCTCTGTCCCTCCCCCCTGCCCCTTGTCCGGGCGGGCCCCACTCACCGGCAGCGCCTGCAGGGAGCTCACCTCCGCGCCCTCGGGGAGCGCTGGGTGCGGGGGACCCTCCGCCCCGCCCCGGCCGCGGGCTCCCCACGCCCAGCGCTCCCGAAGGACACGCAGCCCACCCCGCACCGCGGCCTCCCACCCTCCGCCCCGCTCCCCCGCCGCCGCCGCCGCCATCGCGCCGCCCCCGCGCCCAGAGCGCCGGCGCCGCGGGGAGTCGGGCTCCGCGGAGGAGACACACCCGCCAGGGAGGGACGGAGGGAGGGAGGGACGGCTGCGTCGCCGGTTTGCGGCTTTTGTTTCGGTTTTGTGGGTTGTTCTTTCTTTTTCCCCCTAGAAATAGTTGATTGGACTTCGGACCCGTATTGCAGGAGTTGGCTGATTGTGTGTTTTTAACGCAACGCAAGTACGCGTGTTGCCTAAAACCAGAAGTCAGATACTGAGGCGGGGACGAGCTCCTCGGTTGTGCTCTCCGGACACAAATTTTCTTCCAGCACAAAGCAGTGGATCCTACTTGTGCGATTTCACGAAGTCACGCAGCATTTGCTCTGCGGTTGTTGTGTTCCACCCTTGACCTTTCAAAGGTCCCTCACATACAGCCATGTATTTTGTTAACATGTTTTTCCCTGTTTCTTGAAAATCCAGCGACACACTCTCTGATCTGTTGCCCAGGTCACTGTTAGATACAGGATCTACTGACTGGAGGGCTTCCTGCTTCCCTTCTCCACAGTGTTTCAGTCCCCAGTAGCACATTTCTCCACTGTACATCATTGCCAGTAAGTGAGTGTCACTAAATATACCTGCAAGAATAATTTAAAGCAAGTACTTTATTGCTCTAAGAAAGTACACAGCTTCTTAACTTCATTTTTTTTAAGTAACACCGGAAAAAAATTCCAAAACCACCATAAAAGCTTGTTAAATATATACAATAAAAGCAAAATTTTAACCATGACACGACTAACAATGCCCAGAAAGGAACCTGGATCAAGACTGTGCTCATTGCTCTGTCCATTTTTGCCATGGAAGTATTACTCTGATAATTTTGTTTGCCTATTTATCTGTGAGAATGTCAGTATTTCTTTACAATCCATTAAGCACAGGCATAACTAGGCATATTTACATTAGAATGTTTCTGTGCCCCCCACAATTCACACCTGGAAGACAGTCCTGTAGATTGCTCTATAGTAATGCAAATTACATAAAGCTACACAGAGTGGTAACAAAGAGAATTTGCCAAATCTGACCAGTTCTGCACGTAGTTTTTACCTGTATGAAGTCCTTAACTCTGCACCTCTGCTGTCCTGGAGCTAAACGGGCAGACCAGTATGTGAACGTCTAGCACCCTCTGCAGTCGTATTTGTGCCTTAACACATCTGTCAGGTGTCAACTGGATGGTTGTAAGACACACAGACTGGGCATAAAACACCCAGTGCCTCAGTTCACCTTCACCCCGTGCACTCAAAAACACACGGAAAACGAGCACTGCCAATTCCTAAAATCCACAAGTCGTAAAAGAAGGGGAGGAGCACCACTGCCTGCTTATTTGCCTCATTTATTATCTTCTTGTTCGAAAAAATGACAAATTTTGAATACGAGTTCAGTCAAAGAATGAAAAAACACAGAAAAGCATTTCATAAAGTGGAGCAGTTATTAAAAGGAGTGGGTTGTGGGGTCTTTGGAGGAGTCTTTTACCTTCACTGAGTAATCTAGTTGTGTCTTTATCTTGAAGTGACTCATCTTCATTTAGCTGAAGAGGGCATCTAAAGCTGAGCATCTTTCTCAAGTAATGAACTCCATCATTAAGACACTAAGTACAGTTAAAAAACAGGAAAAAATAAGTTCTGGTTAAATTAACGATGGCCAGAAATACTTCTTGCTATGCATTCCCCCCCAAACCTTATTTAACAAGAAAAAAACAAAATACATATTTTAAAAGTGAAGAGTCAAACTTTAAAGCTGTATTCACAAGCTCATAGAACACTTTACTTTCTTCACCTTTTTAAATGTGGCAATGTTTTCTCGTAGCCATTCGCTCCTTTCTTTTGCTGTATGACAATACATGTAAAGCAGGGCTCCTTTTCTCCAGTAAAGACATTCTAGCAACTCTGCACCAAGGATGTTGATGGGCTGAAATAAAATCCAATAAAGTGGGCTACAACATAAATCAACCATCAGAACTACTCATAAACAGTCACACACACGAACAGTGTCTGAAGTCTCTCACTTCAGAGGCTGTATTTGACAGCAACACTCAAGAGACACAGGACTAACCTCACACTGTGAACTGCCAAATGGAATCACCAACTGCCCATGCAGCTGAATGAAATGTTAGTAAGAGAAACTCTGAGAACACAAGTTATTTTCAGGAATCACTATTTCAAATACAAGTAAGACTCAAAAATGTTTCAAAACACCTTAAATTCTGACCATCAAAAATACTACTATCCTGTTTCAGATTTTTCATTTTTAAATAATGAAATAATTAATCCTCCGGCTCAACAACATTAGTACTCACTTCTTTATTAGTGTTATATTCTCTCACTAGGTCTTCTGGTTCTGAAAGAATACAAATAAGTTCTTTAAGTTTTTGCAAGGAAGATTCTTCTGGAAAATCTTCATCCACAAGCTGGTTTTCCTCAAAATACGTTATGTCTAGGACAGCCTGTAAAAACAAGGAGACACATAAAAGAAAAATGCTGCCAGCAAAATAATCAAATGGAGCTGTGTTGTAACACAGAGAGCTTACGATTTGAAAACATTTAACATTTAGCGTACAAAAGGTGCAAGATAGTAGTATTGAAAGATTGCTGACAGTAAAGTCAAACCCTCTTTGTCCCTGAAGTCTCAGCACAATTATTACCAACTCCAAGTTATCCAAGTCACAAGCAGCCCGTGTGCCTCATGGATACTCACCGTATACACAAACAGATCCTCTTCTACCCTATCCTCCTTTTTACACCAAACAGTGTCACATCCTACACTGATTTTAAAGTCGATGTGATGTTTTAAATGTAATACCTGGGTATAGAGCTGAAAGAGCGTGGAAGGATGCTCTTTCCCTTCGTTACAGAGGTCCTTCAACTTGTCCAGAGCAGCAGAGCCTTTCGCTAAGAAGGAATCTGAAGAACACAATGCATCCTTAGCACCGAAAAGCGCCCAGCAGGAGCCCTGTTGCCTGTCCCTCTCCACACGGCTGTGCCCGCTCTTGCGGTATCCACATCACCAGCCCCGCTAACACCGCACTCCAGCGCCCACCGCACCTTTGGTACCCACCCAACTACGCGCATCCGCGCTCACGCCCCGATGTTTTCAAACCGACCCCCGTTGGCGGGGCTGCCCCACACCCGCCGCCGCGGGCAGCCCGGCCCGGCCCAGCCCAG